>OU026147.1:33640336-33866562 GCA_907269125.1 Eristalis pertinax | reverse complement strand
CCTTGAGACGAAATAAGATTGTGCAAATATGCGGTTATTATAAGAACCTGTCGGCAACTGAACGGCTTAAATCACGTGTAGTATGCAGACTCACTGAAGCAGCAACCCACATGGCACAGCCGTATCCACTAAAGCGGAAATTGCATGAATGAAATTGAATATGATGCCCACAGTCCCGGATGATGCACGATTGGATGAATCAATTTATCTGAGAAACAAAACATATGGGATATATATTTCATGCATGCGTAGCTTTTTTGTGCGTTATCCCTGCGGAGCGGGTTTCCTTCAAGAATGACACTTCTAGTTGCTTTCCTTCGCATCCCTTGTTGATGTGTATCTTTCAGAAATTGAATGAAACTCACATCAGCACAAGGACAGATAATCCGAAACAAATTTAAATTTCACTCACTTCCTTTTATCAACTAAGGCCTCTACGATCCTGTGCGGCATTGACTTTATAAATTCTTGAAATCATCGATTCAAGCTAAGAGAAAAGGCGACCCTTCCACGAAGATAGCCTAAAACTTTTCGAAGATGAAAGGAAATGATATGAAAACTCACGAGTCGGCATAAGCCAGTTAAAGTTTATTTTTACGAACATGACTTTTTTTTGTGGAAAAGGTACCCAAAAACTGGACCATCCATTGAAAGGCGTAATCTCTGTCATCGGAGTTCTGAGCATGAATAGCATTGCCGCCAGAAAAGGCTTTGAGAGCACTTGTGTGCTGTGCTTACGCTCGATTGTAATGATGGTATCACAGAGGCTCTGCAATTTTTTGTTTCATTCTCATAAAACCAATGTGATGTGATAGTATCATAGTATGAAGTAGATTGGGTCAATTGGATCCGCATTCTCAAATGCAACGGGGATGATGTAGCGGAACCTTTGTAGACGTGTTCGGTTTGTTTCCCATCAGCTGCATCGCTGGAAATGTCTGTATGCGGTGCTGTTTGATGGAGGGATTGGTATTTAATTAATATTCAATAGCACGCATTTGGGATGCGGATTGATGGATTTAAATAAGGTGGCAGTGGACTGGCTATTGTCTCTATGATGCAGCTTAGCCCTGAACTGCTGCTACAATAACTTCGAACTTTCCCTCAATTAAGATAGCAATTGTTATCGTCATACATTGCTACTCGTACGGTGTTGACATTGATCCTATTTTTGCACTAGTCGGTGTTCTCAAATTTTTGTTTGCATAATTGAAGACTGCTTCGAATAACTGAGGGATCAAAGTGGTATATGCCCTAATCTAGAAGATAAGCAATATACAATGTATATTAAATTATGTTCAAATCTGAAGAAGAGCCAAAGCTTCACAAACATGCAAAATTTCTAATTTACAATGTTAGTACATAGCTGCAAATCATCATCTGCCACTCGTATCATGAGAGGGCGTTAATTGCAAATGCTTTGCGGACGATGTTGGCTGTGCTACATTTGGAATTGGATCTGTAGACGCGATTGTAGACCCATGCCGCTGTAAAGCACGTACATTCAGTGGTGGAGTCGTGGTATAAGTGAACGACAAACATTTCGGCTTGGATGGGATATTGTCTAGTCCGACGTTGTCCGTGATTGTGAGTAACTTTTGTGACTGTGACATCATCTTTATATTCTAGGGGCATGCAGTCAATTTTATTTTGTTTCTTGGCAATATCATCCACTACTAGTAACCAGAGGATACAAAAAGTTGATCCCTACATCTGGTGCACCATCGGTTGTCCAGTTGATAGTGAATGAATCTATTCGACAGAACACATTCTACCCACACTAGCGTTGTCCTTGTAAATATGTCCAAAATCGCAACTGTGGTATAATCCTATGTATCAAGTGACTCGTTGGTTCACCATCAGCAAATGATCACGCAGAATTCGAATGACGGTATCATTTGAAATTGTGTGTGGGTTCATTGGTCTCCAGTGTGTCGAGTTGTGGGTGAATACGCCAAGCACTCCTTTGAAGTGGTCACACAGTTGCGCGTATGTTCGAGAGTGAGGAATCGGTGCACCCACAGCGCGGTAAGCTTTTCCATGCCCAAATAGTCATGTTTATTGAAATGTACCGCTCAGTTGAATTGCCCACAGCCACAGCGACCAAAATGAAATTGATGGTGCTGAGCATGATACACAGAATACATGGTAACATATTCTTCTTCTGTCAAATCGTGTGACATCGCGTGTATTACACGGCCATATGATAATAGACGACATTCATTTTGAAATTCAATCGTTGTGCAAAGATTTTGTAATACAGATTCAGAAGTGTTGCTTATTATATATTTGTGAACAAGTTTTATTTAATTTTCTTCTGAAATGCATTTTGTCTTGGAAGTTATTGTCGGAAATGGTTTCAGTGCATAACAATTTCCATTACACCATTAAATACTTTATCCAACTTCTCCAACTCTGTCATGAATTTTCGGTTTAGTTTATGAAGACCTCCTTCGGTAATCACGTTCGCTCACGTTAAGTCAGTGGCTTCCTCGTCCATCCGTTCCGCGTAAGTATCCGGAAGATAGCTACTTATGCTTTAAAGCTATTTAGGAGGTACCCAGCCAGGCACTCCAGGGCGTCGTATTTGATGTCTTCCATCTCGTCTACTGCAACAGCTGTGTTCTCATCTTCGCATGGTATGTTGTCATAATCAGCAACTAAATGGGATAGAAGATCCGAAGTCAGGGTCTTACTTTTTATGATTGCAGACTAATTTTTGGCCTGAACTTCAGCACCCATTTCGGTTTATCTTCCAATAAATGATTCTACGTTTCCGCCATCAGATGATAACCTTTCGTTCCTACCGACTAAATAGGAACGTAAACGGCATTTGAACTCAAGTGAGCTCGGATGGTCATATAAACCTCCTTTGACACATATTACACCAAAGAAGAACTCTAACATATTATTTTGATTCAGTCGGTGGGCAAAGATATATTTAGCTCCATAGTTTTCTTTTATGCTTTCGAAAAGGAAAGTCCAGTGACCTTATGCTTATCAAAATGTCTCCCTGAAATGGAAGGATTTTAGTACTTCTGCCGCCTCTCCTCTAATATCCTGGTTTGAACATTGGCCTCCAGTCCAAAAGCGGCTTTTCTTTTATGTCTACATTAAAAGTGTGAAGTGTTTAGAGCAAATGAAAGCAGTTTACACCATTCTTGGATCTTTAGGGAAATGATTTGTGATATCAAAAACGTGGAATACACGTAACACAAGATAGATAGATATATATTTTATTAGCGCGACAGATGGCTTTAAAGTTACAATTATCACATTTTTCAACATCACATTAATCAATTATTACTTCTCATGGCATTATCTACAATACATTGTTAGACAAAATCTTGCATTTAATTAAGCTTATTTTAACATGACCATATATAGATCTGCTTGCATTTTCTTATGGCACTGAGCTATATTTTCTCCTTGTACTCTGTGTATCATGGGCGGAGAGCATGGTTGTTTTCTCCGCAAGAAGTAATGTCAATTTTTAATCTAATGAGGTTGTCTGTTTTTATTGGCAGTAGTCTAATATAATAGATGGCAGTTGACGGGGCAGTGTTGCACGATAAATGCAAAAAAATTCAATCAAACGACCGTTGTACCTTAGTTGCAATGCAGAGGGCAATATTTGATCAAGAGTTTTTCGGTTGAAGGAAAAATCGTTTGTCACTGCAACCATCTGTTGTAAATCTCAGATTTTGTCATATTCATGGTACCAGCATACTATCTTTTAATCATTGCTTCGATTGTCTGATAAAACTGAATGTGCATGCTTTGTAGCTAATTTAAGTTTTACGATTCGCATCAGTGTCTATGCCTACTACAGTTCAGGTGTTTCATGCAACCAATTAAATTATTACACAGAGTCTCTCTCTTGCTTGTCGAACTGATATCAACAAGAGTATTATCTACCAAATTCCTCCACATTTCGTCGGCATTCCTGCCTGTTCTTCTGATAGTGGAACAATGGGTATCCTGGGTAGTTGCGTTATATTTTATTATGTCTTTTCTCCCCTTAAGCTTATCCTGCTGACATTTGCTCTTATCTCACTTGTATTGGTATGGTTCCATTGTTGTCTCGCTTAAATCCCTAGAGTCATGAGTCTTTGAAAATATTTAAATGGAAAATGGCCCCATTTCTCTTGGTAGCACACTTACGTGAAAAATTGTCCATTTACTTTATGATTGGAACTAATGGTGATTGCTCGTGAAACACCATTGAATACGTCATATTAGGTGTGATGCAGGTATTTTTGTTTCATATAATGTAGTGGAGATTAGTGATTATTTTCCTTTTCTCTTGGATTCATATTAAACGCCGCAGCACATTTCTCACTTATCTTCGCCTGTGCTGATTTGACTGCTCGTCTGAAATCGTATGTCTGCAATCTGATAAGTCCCAGTGGATGGCAAGCCAAAGAATTCCAGCTTGTTGAGAAAGATCAAGGAGACGTTCATAAAACAAAGTTGTGACAATGCGACGAGCAGTCTTGTTCAACTTTGGTATAGAGTACTTACACACTGTGTGAGAACGTATTCCCCACGCCACCATTGAGAAGCAATTCTTATGTGAATAACACATAAGAAACCCTCAATTTGCTTAGGGAAGTGCCAAAGTGAGGCAAAGAGAAAGCCGACCTCACAACCGATTGTCTCCTTGTCCGCAGACGAATTTGACAGATAATCAACAACATTTTTTGGCTTGTCTGAAGCTCTACACTCGTAACGTGAAAACGCTAACAACAACGCCCAATTGTTTGTCTTGCATTAAGTTGTCGTTTTGTGACACTTAATCGACAGCGGTGATACCGAATTATGCCATGAGTAGTAGAAAAATTACTTTCTATGGTGTAAGGAAAATAAGAAATGTTAATACAAATACAGACAAACCGGGGGTCATATTAGACGAGCACTTCATTTGGCACCAGCAGGTATACCGACAATTACTACAGCTGAAGAGTGCTCTGTCTGGGATAGTATACCTGAAGAGATATACCACTATAGATAACCAGACAAAAAGTTTACCATTTAATTGAGTTCTTCAACCACCTCCAGATTAGTTATAATCGTAGGCGGTAACACAACGACCGCCAATTATAACTTTTAAGCGACCTAAAATGACTTAACGATAGCTCACATAACGAACCATTGCTCCAGCACCACGAGGATGGTTGCTTTCGTTTTGCATTCTATCGTATTGCCTTACTAGCCCATATCACCCAAAGGTATATGAATTTAGTAATATACTGCCATTGGTACCACACTGTTTTGTAAAATTCAACATGAAATAAGTAGGTAGGTAGGTCTATGAGTGCCCTGACGGACGTCTATACAAAGGTAATAATATGCTATCCATTGTGCCCCCTCTAGGGAATGACTTACTAACGTGAGACCTATTTTTGTCTTGAAACAAACCAGAATTTTCATTTCATAACCGCTTAATTCCTTCGACTGTCTACAAAAAATTGCTTTCCTAGAAACCACTCGCAGAACAGATGTTGGATAGATTTCATTTCTTCCTCATCTGTGCAGCTCTGCTAAAGTCGTTGTGCAGTATGTTCAGACGTATTGCATGTGTAACTATGACACAGAGTCCAGTAAAGAATCCTTTCTACTTCCTTTGGCTGAAACCAACCAACGATAAAGATCCTTCTTGCTTAGCGTCGGGAACAGCTCTTGATGTTGCTCCAATACCCAGATCAAGCCATCTAGTTCTAACTCTATCCAGAGCTTCGTCTCCCAGTTTTTTTCCTTATGAAGCTAAGCGGCGTGATTGCCAGAGATTCTTTCAGCTCATTTCTGTGAGACTGCCAGGTTTTTCGTGTCCTTGGATCCACCGTGTTAGAATACCTAACTCACCAAAAAATATTGCTACAACTGTGCACCAGCTTATGTCGCGTGACTCTTGTACCCTTGGGCAAGTAATCCTAGGAATTCCGAAACCCCCTGACCCGCTCGTGGGTGGTACGCTTCGCATAAGTTTTGTGTGGCCCGCTTATGTAAGATAAGAGCCACCAATGAATAACAATGGGATCTGCCATACCACGACAAGCAGTCGAAGGGGTATTTGATATTCCATTCGAAACACAAAATAAAAACCGCTTCCACGTGGCTGCTCGATAATCATTCTGCGAATTAAATGACGTCTCAAATTACATCAACCAACGCCATCCGAACGTTCGACCATACCTTCCCTATACACGGCCTTACCGCGGCCAGAGCAAGTTGGAAAATAGTTTTCCTCGGTTGCATCAATTCACGCTAAACCACGTCTAGAAAACGTGCTGCCCATATAAATCCCAATTCGTTGGTCCTTCGCAAAGACAATGCCGCTCAGCACAACGTCACGGATCTCGACGACTTAAATGAGGGCCTGATTAGGTCGGATTATTCAAATGCTATATGATCCGGGTGCTTCTGGTGATTTGGCTGATTTGGGCATTTCGGGTGTGAAGGCGCTAGCCATCCGCAGACTCTCCCCTTCGCCCGGTAATCCTCGAAGAAAAAAAAGGACACACTCGAGGCACGGAAATATAATTTCATTCGGTGGCAAGGCTATTCCATAACAACTTTCAAGCAGATATATTGCTCCCGCCGTTGTGCTTATAAATTTCAATTCTATTGTTGAGTTATACCCCTTGGCAGTGTACTCGTATATCAAGCAACTGGGTGGCTTATGCCATCCACCATTGCGTCGTTCTTTCCCTCTTCGCTGGATAATAACGAAGTCATGCATAATATATTCGCTTTCTCATAAGCATCTCGTATTTCAATGATTGATGGGCTTTGGGTTGCCGAGCTGTTTATTTGTATAACTGGAAACCAGTCCGAATGATTGTGGCCGTACCTCAGCAGTGCACTGTACGATTTAAATCTGCTCGTGCAAACATGATTACACATATCGTTGCGATGCGTAAGACATATTCCGGAGAGGTAGCAAATTATCTTCACACTGGTATACGATTAGCAGTTGCAAGACGAATGCAAATGCTACTCATTCCAGCGACCGCCTAGAAGAAGTGCACACATAGGGCAAAACCATATCCTGAGGTAGATTGTTAATTGTTCTCAACAGGATGCATGAGCTGACTGTCTGTCAGTGAGTAAACAAGGAATTCACAATATTTACCCCAAAATGTCCTGATGAGAGTGGTATTTGCCACATTAATTCACTCAGTCGACACGAATTCCTGTTTGTTTTCTGACGTCTGATGTGAAATTGAAAGCATCCGTGAATAAACACTTCAATGGCCCAGCGGCAATCCAAAATTTCCCTGATGAGTGAGCTTTCTTTATCTCTTGTAAATATCAATATTTTCTCAATCATCGATTGGCGTTAGTGTAATATAATTTAATTATTAAATATTAATTTAAAATTTAAAAATAAGTTAAAAGTAAAAATTTAAGCATTAATTTTATCTTCTCTTATTTTTTCAGGTAAGTGACACTCATCCGTTTCCGTGAGGCTGTAAGTACTTGAATAAATTCATGTCTGAGGGCGCTGTTTGTTAAGTTAATGAACATTCTCATAGTACCCTACGAAGTCGCTTGTAGCAGTCTCATATTATTAACGCACTATACAAAATATGCCTTCTGGACACATTATTTATAAAGGAGCTTCCAATACGGGATTCCGAATTTTGACAGTTGATAGTTGCCACATTGTTGAAGCTACATCTGTCAAATTGGCTGTTTTGTTAAATCACCACGGACACCCGGAAAATACGTGCAAATGACAAATTTGTGTGTTCTTTTCGGGCATGGCGCCGCGCGCGCTGCGCCCATTTCACGGTCACTATAAGATGAGGCCCATTTTTGGATGTCAACAAACCAAATTTTCGAACTTGGGACGATAACAATCCACGTGAAATTCAAGAGCGTCCAATGCATACCGAAATGGTCACTATTTGGTGTGGATATTGTGCTGGCGGCATCATCGGTCCATATTTCTTTGAAAACGACGTTGGCCAAGCCATCACCGTCCACGGCGAGTGCTGTAGGTCGATGATTCCCATCTTCTTGGACTGAATTGGACGATATATACACCAACGACATATGGTATCAATATGACGCCGCACGGCTCGAAATTCTGTATGATCGATTCGAGACAATCGTGATGTGATCTGGCCATCGAGATCGTGCGATTTTTTCGTGGGGTTTTCTGAAGTCGCGGGTATGTCCAAATAAATCCACAAACCACAGTGGCCCTCAAAGTCAACATAACTCATGTCATCGGTTCCAATACAGCTGATTTATGCCAGAGTCATGGAAAATTGGACATTTCGGATTCGCTCTACCCAGAGAAGCCGCCACGGCACTGGACGTAGTCCCATAGGAAATAATTGAGTAGTGTCAAATCGCTGATGCGAGCAGTGCGAGACGCGAGAGAAGTCCCCAAATGTCTCTTTCATAACTTGTATGTCATGTAGACCCGTCTTGTTGGTACCACAGCTGGGATATATCGATGTTGTCGAGCTCTGGCCCCATAAAATCGGTTAACATCTGGTCCTATACCGAATACAATTGGCAGCAACGCGTTCTAAAGAAATGAGGTCTGAAGATGCCATCATGCCACCGCACCAAACATTGATGGTGCATTGATGCTAAGTCCAACTCCTACGGATCATGTTCGCTCCAATAACCTTTGTTGGCCAGAATACGAATTTCAGGCCAATATTTCGCGTGGCCAATTCATGCGATAGTCGGGTAGTCAATGGTCGTCCGACTTCTATTCTTGCGTCAGCACAATCTTCTTCGGATGGAGGCAGAAATTCAACCGTAAAATAAGCAGGGTTGACTTTCTGCCTAGGCTAAGTCTTCCCTGAATCGACATTGCTTGCTGTTCTCCTTTGCTGGGCGCTACGAAGGCTAATTTTATCACTGTGCGACGAACTGCCTGCACTGATAGTCAGTCACTATCACGACCGACCGAGCGACTATTTTTGCTATCTAGTCACCCTTAATATGATTTGCGCTGGGATCGATGCATGAATGCTGATCAATTCTCTTTGTATGGAATCTTTCGATGGATGGCTTTGCATTCTTTGGGTTTCCATTTTAGCGTACGTTCTCTAACATATCCCTCAGTCCTTTCCTGTTTATGGAATAAAAATGTAGATACATAGTTTTTTATTGCTCAAAATCACAGCGAGCTAGAACCCGTTGATTTAGTTTCTGAATTCTATGGAATTCAATTGAACCTTTGTCCCTTGGTGAATATCGCTTGTAGAAAAGCCAAGTTAGCTTAGTATCACTTTGAGTTGCTTAGGTAGGTAGTAGCTTGCAAGAGATGGGCAGATACAAAGGTAATGTGGTAAGGTCTCCCCCTTATAAGTATTCTTGCAGCTGCGACAGTGTTAGTTGTGTGGAATGCCTAGTTTTTCGGCATGATTTCCTGTCGGCCAGTGTCCTGTACAGACCGCCACCAGTCTTGCGATATCATGTCGGTTTCGCCGTAGGAGATCGTTTGTTCTGGGTTGATTATACTCCAAATTTTTCTTGATGTAGCACGGTCTGTTAGTCTGGCCTATCTGTGGTTAGCAATTTGAAAAAGTGCTTAGAGAAATTTACCTTGACTGCTTGTAGTGGTACATATACTTCATCTGTAAGCGAGCTTTGAAGGGCAGAACCTTGCCTAGCCAATTCATCAGCGTTCTGATTTCCTGGGATGTCACTGTGACCAGAAACCCAGGTGAGGGATATAGTGATTTAGCTTTCCAATAACGAAAGCTCGGCCCGGCATTCCTCTACAAGGCAATGGCTTTGGTTTCAGCCTGGCTATCAATACATATAGACACCTTTTGTCATGGCTGGATATGTGGGCGAAAAGCTCCGCTGCGAAAACACTGGAATTTTCTGGCAGTCTATAGGCTTTGCGGTCCGACTCCGCTGCCCATTTTGGAGCCGTCAGTGTAGATTACACAGTTAAAAACCTTGCACACCTGTCCGCCCTGCCAATCCGTTCTTTCGGGGATTTGGGTCTCAAAGCCGTTTGAATAGAGCTTATTTTGTGAAATTTGTAATTTCTTAAGATGACCTTTAGCCACACCTGACAACCGTAAGGCAGGATTGCTTGGAACACAACTTTATGAATTATTATTTTATTTTCATTAGAAATCTTTGATTTACGATTTTTGGATGGAATGTCCTTTTGAAGAGCGCCTTTGATGCTTAAGGTGGTGAGACTGGCGTTGGTGCTTCTTAACTTTTCAAGCCTATTGTCCAATCCAAAAGGATCCATGTCGTACCAAAACGATGAATGACCTCTGAAGAGGAAGAGGAGTCAGGACGATTGTTTGGTGGTGTAAGAGCTGTTGCGTGAAATTGTACAACCGGACAAAATGGTGGATGGCAAGGTGGATGAGCAGGCGGAGAAATGTTAGCAGTAGGTTGATGTAATTCAACCTGCATTGATGTGTTGTAAGAACGCCTAGTTTCTCAGCAACCACTCGTGTTGTGCGTGCTATTGGTCTATCACGAGTGGAAGGGACCTACAGTTTTATGCCGACTCGGAACGGCCAACTTTGAGAAGCTTTTTCTAGACAGTTATACTCTTTGAGCATTGTCAGTGACTCGAAAGAGGTGGAGCCGTGAAAAGTATTTCTTGTCGTACCAGGAATCGAACCTAGACAGGTAGGTCCAAGTGCGTAGGAGTCGACGCACACACCCACAACGCCACGGGCAGCAAGCTCTTTACCTATATTATTTATTTTGCACACCAGTTCCTCTAGTACTGGGTCAGGTTGCTGAGAAGAAAGTGAGACCATTACGAGCATGCGAAGAGAACGGATTTCTTCATTAAGTTTTCCTAATGAAGATTGGATGATCGATTTAACTAATGGAAGATGTCAATCAAGGAGGGATATTATGTCTTTTTTGATAGAAAACAAGTGTTCATCGATACATTGGGAGCGTTTTTAAGCACATTGGTAATGATGGAGAGTTGCTTGTCGATATTGTTGAGTTTGTTTTTGCTCCAAATAATTGATAAATCGTTGGAATTGCTCCATTCATCTAAACATTTATTAAGTTCATCGAATTTCAATGGTTGGCCTATTCTTGAAACACAGTTTGTTGTCCTCCCTTAAAGGCGTGATGAAGTCACTGATACACTTAATAGATTAAATAGGACAGGGAAATATTTTTGCATTCGTCGCAAAGAAACATACTTTAGCTTACCCGATAGCACGTTTGCTGAGTCCAACACACGTCATATGAAAGAAATTATCGCATGAGCAAATACACTGAACAAAATCCGCGTTGGTTTCATAAATGCGCAGCTCGGGAAACCACAGTCTTTCGACAGTGTACTGGGTATTGGGGTGGGTCAGAAATATCTTCAATCAATAATCAAGACTCCTATCAATGCCGAGAGGGATTTTGTTCCACTTACTCAGGAATTCTCAGGTTTAATAACTCAGTTCATAGCATCATAGCCGTTTGTCATTATTGTAAGGAGCGGTTTCGGCAGAAAATCCCCAAGACTTCATAAAAATCAAGAAGGATGTTGTTACGTATGGTAGGTTAACCAGATAGTATATGTATAAATAAATAACACACTATAAGCATATCTGGCTCTATCGGAAATATGAGTTTTAATCTAAACCGCTCCTTGGATTTGTGTCTGTTCACTCCGCATTGTCTTCCCTTGAGGAATTTCTCAAAGCAAGTATCGTTAATTGGCTTCTTGTTAGTGCACTTACATTGTGCAAAGTTCAACCAGTCAGTAAGGAGGTATTGATATTTCACGTGACTTTGCCCGTAGGGTTGTTCCTGATCGAGTTGGTAATCCTAGATGCAGCCAGAAAAATACGAGTAGGTAGCTTGTTCACATCAGTTCTCAAGCGAAACTTATATTTTCTTCACAATTAATTTTTGTTCTACTCGTTCCTCCTTCTCGAACCAGGAGGCTCGGATTCGCTGGAGCATTGTTGTCCATGCGATTCTACGACGGATCTCCATTGTGATGTCGTTTGTGGAGTTCACGTTTGCCCCGAGGTAGACAATCTCCTTAACTACCTCGAAATTGTAGCTGTCGATCGTGAAGTTTTGTCCAAGGTGGTGTGCGACGGAACGTTTTTTGGTCGACAGCATATATTTCGTTTTGTCCCCCTGAGACCAGTTCGTTTCGCCTGTTCTTCAATCGCCGTAAAAACCTCCACTACGGCTCGTTGAGAACGCGCGACGATGTGGATGTCGTCTGCGTACCCCAAAAGTTGGACCGACTTGTAGAAGATAGTGCCTTCCGTATTTACAGCTGCCCTCGCCCTACCTTCTCCAGTACCAGATTGAAGAAATCACACGACAGCGCATCTCCTTGGAGAAACCCAGTGCAACTTTCAAACGGCTCGGAAGTACTTGAGATGAATTGCACCGTGCATTGCGTGTGTGTTAGCGTGGTGCAACACAACCGGATCAGTTTTCCCGGCCATCGCATCGAATAGCTCCTTGCTATGAATGCTGTCGTACGCGGCCTTAAAATCGATGAAAAGGTGGTACGTATCGATTTGAAACTCACTGGTCTTCTCCAGCATTTGTCTTAGTGTGAAGATTTGGTCTATAGTCGATTTGCCGAGCCGGAAGCCGCCGTGGTACGTGCGTACGCTGGACAGGATCTTATAGACGACGTTGAGCAGGGTTATACCATTGTAGTTGTTTCAAGTAAGTTCGCTTTTTTTGTGGATGGGGCATATGGAGCTGATATTCCAGTCGTCGGGCATGATTTCGTCTTCGCAAATTCTTCAGATGATCTGGTGCATGCTCCTTACCAGAACATTGCCACCGGCCTTGAAGAGCTCTGATGGTAGGCCATCTGAGCCTGCGGGCTTATTGTTCTTCAGCCTTTTAATGGCTGCGCCGACTTATTCAAAGCTAGGGGGGAGTTGGAATTTCTTGATTTTCTATCACACTGGCTACAATGTTACCCACAACTAAACTTCTCCGATTAAGCCCACACCAAACTTCGTTGGCACGTGTCTACTCGCGCTCTTTAGTTGTTCTGCTGAATTTTTTTTTTATTTTCTCTGTGTGGGCATGTCCGCACATCGATCGTTGAAGAGTCTAGAGCACTAATGCATACAGTGAAGTAGCGATAAGGAATTTTATTTTTTCCGCCATCAAAAGGACTTAATATCATACATAGCGTAGTAAAGGGGTGGGAACCATCCAAAAACCATCCAAACAGATGGGATTTTTGGACACTGAGGTAGCGTTGAGCTCCATCGAACCAAGGGCAATCACACTTGCGCTCAACAACTTCGCGATCGAAAAGCCCTTCTTGACTTTAATCCACCAACGAGCAGAGACATATTCTTCAAACTTGGTGACACATAAATCTGCTTTGTTGCTGTTTGGCAACTCGCCATTGCAGGAGCGAAAGCAGTTCAGACATCAATGTGCACACAAGTGTGTTGTGAATGTACTGCTTTAAAGAGGCAAACTTACGTCAATTGTGTGTCATTCAACATTATTTCACATGTACTGGACAGACAATAGGAACACCAAAGGCATTCAAGTTGTTGCAAGCTTTAAGTGGCATACCGATGAACATCCTGTACCGTCTACATACTTGCTGTCTAGGGCAAGCTGGAGAATGCCCAATTAAACACCACTGACAGGTGATTTCAACCCTTGTCAAGAAGCCACTGCTCCTATGTTCAGACTACAGGCACACCGCAAGAAGGTTTGATGGTTTCTTCTTCTTAAATAATTCATGCACCACCAATGTACTCATGTAGACAGCGGAAGAAACCTTGACGAATGTCGGCGGTGTGTGTGGTTGTGTTTTGACACATCGACTGCTGGTGCCGGCAATTTGCGAACTCCTTAATTATGAGGGCTTTCATGTATTAAGGTTATTCCCGCAATCAAGGCTCAGGCTCTTTGCTAATCTGCGAGCACCACGACTGATGGGTGGTGTAGGCGCGTTATCGGGGCCTAGCTCCGAGCAGAAATTCAATTAAATCGAAACGACAACCACAAAGTCTCTTATCACAACCAGGCACACGCATGTATAATGCCCCAAAACACCACCACCCCCACCCGTCCACTCAGGGGGTTTCCTTTTTCGGTTTCACTAAATAAAAATCTAATTAGGAGCGCGCACACACAACAGTCGACCAGGTCTTTCGCATTCTTTGAGTCCTTATTTGGGTTTTCTTCTCCTTTTTCCTTTTCATTTTGTGCGAGTGTGGTGGAAAGAGCCTTGCGCGCAGTGCTGGCTGGCTGATGGGACCACGCTTCCTCAGCAAACCGCGCGCTATTTATTTTTGCGAATATTGCAGACAGGGCAGGGAGGATGTGGATTTTCGGCGGAATATGCTTAACTTGGGCCAAACTTCGAAGAGAAGAGCAAACATCCCCAAAGGCGGGATCGCCGGCCTGACGGTGGTTTGGAGGTGCGGCGCGGCGTGCGCTTGTGTGGGCTTTCCTCGTCACATGAAGTTGATTAAGAAGAATCGTTTATCGAACACATGCTTGTGCCTGGTTTGTGTCTTGTGACACATCCTCGCCATTCGCCGAATGAACACATTTCGTACTATGCTGTCGTGCGGGTGACTTGAGGGCTTTAAAGAGACTCTCGTTTTTCGGTCAGTCTGATTGTTTGGTCCGAATTAAAGATTCGTATTTTTAGTTGGTTTTTAGCAGATCCAACAGCTGACAGAAAGATGAAATCGGCCCTTTCAAAGGCCTGACTGACATCAAACAAGGAGGAGCGGGCTTTAGCTACTCCCAACAAAAGGGTTCAGTGAACGCGTGACGGAGTTTTCTTGTGCGTGACACTGAACTTGACGACCTTGAGAATACTGTTTGTGTTTGATGTGACCTGGTGTGGATGTGGACGAAATTAAACTTTTGAAGGAGTCACCATAAGGAGTGGGTCAATAATGAATGTTTGTAGTCAAGTACGCATATGAAGTGAGTGAAGTAAAAAAAATGCTTGTGTTTTCGAAGAGGCCTCATATGTGATCGAAGTATTTTTTTACACGAATTTGACACAAATTACCAATAAGTCCCTTTTTAAATGAAACATCCGATATTATATGGTTATTCCTACAGATTTACAAAAAAGCTCGGAATTAATTCTACTACGGCAAGAGGTTTTTGTCAAAGGTTGCTTAGAGATGACCTACACACCAGACCAGGAGGCTCGGACTCGAAGGCCCTCTTAGCTCAAGCATTGGTGTCCATGGGCTTAATGTCACCGCGCCAGTATAGTCGACGAATGTTTACCATTTTGACGAAATCCACATCTTGGTACAGCTCGTCGAGTTCCCGGTTATCTCTTTTCGTCCTCACCTTCCTCGCAGATGGGACCATATATCGGACGCAGAATTCTTCTTTCCAATGCACCTAGAATCAGCTCTGCTATTTTGCTTATCGTCCAGATTTCGTCTCCATATAGCAGGACTAGCAAAATAAGAGTATGGTCTTGGTCTTTCGAGTCAGGAGTTTTTTAGCGCAAAACCGAAGTAACATCGGTTGCCAAGACGACTCTACGTAGGATCTGATGTCGTTTTGAGGAGTTCACCTTTGCTCCGAGGTTCACTACCACGTATCCTCATTGACCTTAAGACCATCTCGTTTCGCCTGTTCTTTAATTAACGTGAATGATTTCAATACGTCACGTTGGGATCACGCCAATAGTTGGACTGATTTGTAGAAGATGACCAAGATTTTTAGCACAGGTAACATATTCAATCGTGGATTAGTTTAGTTGTAAAGACAGGAGATTGGAAAAGGAAGGCGATAATTTCGAAAATGGGACGACTTTAAATTTTCAGGATTGGGCATTGGACCATTTTTAAAAAAAACCCGATTGGTAATAGAACCCAAATCTTCGTTTATTTTAGCAACTGAATCTAGCAAAACATAAGTGAATTTCGTTTCATCGTCTGCATAGATATGGAATTTATAATAGGACTACACCATTGGAAGTTCATTGATTAACATTGAAAATAGCAACGGGCCGTGAATGGAACTTTGACGAACACCATTGCGTACATCGCAAAAATATGACAGATTAATTAAAGAAAGCATCTTGGGTTCATCCTTTATTGAAAGAAATTTATTTAGAAGGTATGTTTGAGAACATTTTAACACTCTCCAATGCAATAATCTCGTCACACATTTCTCTTTACACATACTGTTTAAAACGGAGCTCACACTAAATCCTGACAAGCCGCAAAACTTGCCCAAACGATTTATTATTATATTATGTTATGTTCAGATGGAAACCGAGTTTGTTTTCATTGCAAGTGCTAATATTTTGCACTATCCTGACTGCATGTCTACTTTGCAGATACTTAAGTCTCACACTACAAACTTAAAAAGTTCTCCTTTCTTTGGTCCGCAACTGAAAAACGTTTTCCTTGTAATATAGTAAATAGGTTTATCCGTGAAAATATTCACATACTCATTCTCTTTGAAATTCTCAGAATAAAACCATGTACTTAGATAAAAGTTCATATTCATGGCTTGAGTTGATGTAGTACACTTCAGCATTTTGAAATTAGCCGTTCGATTATAAAGTTTAAGCCCAGGAGGGATATCAGATTATTAAGAATTTTTTCTTAACTTTGTATCTGGGAGGAGAAATTTTCAAAGGATTCTCGCCATTTTTTCGCTTTTATTTATAAGTAAGGAAACTGAATGAGTGAGAGAGCGAGATGTAAAAGTTCGCGATACTTTTTTGGTAAGGGGTTTCGAAATTAAAACAATTAATTTCCCAACTTCCACTGCGTCTAACGTCGAACTTTGGCGTCTACTTACTCGTCTTCGACGTTGCACTAGCAGTGGAAGGGGCCTCATGTAATGTGTACATATTACACTTTTAACTAAAGCCAGTCAGGATCCTTTTAAATTGTTGTGATGTGAAACAATATGTGGGTAGGTGGGTGGCACAAGGGCTCTGCTAATATTATACCGCTGTTAAAATGCATCGTAACGAAGGGGTGACCGCGACCTACCACTAGAGGCAGACTCAATTTCGACATTCCCGCTGCTGCCTAACTATTCTGCTGCCTCCCATGATCATTTAAGTTAGCCCAGAAGACTTCGGGTGAGAGACCATTGATATAGTGACCTATCGATATAATCTCTTCACGGGGATGTTGCTTAAGTCGCAGCAATCCTTCCAATAGATACAGAAGTTGTGAATTACATTCAATTTCGTCTTCACCCATGCAACATCTGCAGAAGTCATTCAGTAGGGATTCTAGTCTCCAAGCATGTAGTAAGATGGATCCCCCAATGCACTCTTCTTCAGTGCAGAGGAAGACAGTTGTGGCATATCTCTCCCGCCTCACAGAGTGTCTATGTGCAGGTCAATTCTTCGAGAGATGATATAGAAACATAAGGTCCACAACCTTTGTGGGGGCTTTAGGATCTATGAAAGTACAAGTAACACGTGTTGAGCTTACATTCCAGCTTAACCATATTAAGGCCTCGCAGATCTCGATGATCTTTTCTTGATGAATAGTGCCTTCGTTAACGCAGTTATATGTGAAATTTCGATATCAGATTTTTGCTGCACGCAGTCGGCTGTCATTTCGTTAAGAAATCGATGACATCACCGTAATAGAAGCTTTCACGGCCAGTAAAGAACAGGCGAAGCGGTCAATGAGGAAAAGGAATCATATCTCAAAGTCAAAAGTGCGTACACTTGCCTTGAACGACTCTACGTGTCGACAAGTGATCGATAAGATGATTCCAGACATCAAACACCGACCTCTCTTTCGTCCGCGATAACTTAGTCTTTAAGCTGGAATTTGCGGAATAAGCCATCGAATTTGAAGAACCTCTCAGTTGGAGCATTAATGTCCATGCGCTCTCCATGATTGTTGTGGAATTACTCAATTCTTCAATTCCCAGATTTTTGATTAGGAAAAAGGACCTGTCGTCCTACCATATCCTCGTTTTTTTTTTGACTGATATAACAAAGAGGAAGAGCAAAGAGTCTTGGTTCATTACGGCCAGCAGAGCCACACAAAGAAGAGAAGAAGAGACAGACATTCGAGACATGACAATATTTGAAAATCCCTTTTTTGGCAGAATTAAAAAAAAATGTAACTTCAGATTCTGTCCAAGGGTTGCTTTGATCAAAGGAATTTTATCCAAAGATCAAAATGTCAACAGAGAGAAGGTTTTTCAATTGTGTTTGAATGACCCCCGGACTCTACATCAACTTCCAGTCCCTCTTTTGTTCGTGGTTGGATGTCTCTGTCACCGATTGTTGTTTGTCGGATTTCGACTCTTTCACTTTTATTTCCAACCACTTACTTTGAAGCTTCACATTAAAGAGAAAAAATGTGTACTGTGCTGGCTGCCCCGATGAAAATTGTATGACTTCCCTGTAGAGAAATGAGAAAGGAAAAAACAGCTACTAACAAAGTGCTTAAATTCATTTTGAGGAAAAAGTTTTAAGTGCAATGCATGATCACTGACCTCAAAAATAATTTGCAACTCGCAACAAACAGGCAAATATTTTCAAATAAAGAGCTAATGTTGTCAAAATGAACAAAATATGTAGGGAGACCGTAATTAAATGGCAGCGTTTGATGGATGAAAGAAGTGAATTTCATCGATTTAATCTCGTTAATGAGAAGTAAGAGGAACTCCCTTCGAAAAGGAAATCGTACACAATTTAATTAGGAAATATTAAAAGCAAAGCTGGCTAGTTTAACTTGACTTTTATAATTTTTATTAAATAATTTTAGAGTACATGAGTGCTTTTTTTAAATATTAACTTTTTCGAAGAATAAACAACATTCTTCTTCTTCGAATGGTCATCTTCTATTTGTGATATTTTAAAATCTGATGTCACTAAGTGCATTTACTTTGAAATGTTAATGAAGTCTGTTTGCCCTTTCTTCTTAAGAGAGAAATAATAAAAATAAAGAGTTCCTCCACAAATGCCATCAGACGAGGAATCGACCATTAATTTCGTCGAAAAAACTAGGTTCAAAATGGAAAAAGCTGTAACTGTCACCGTCGGCGTCAGCGAATAGTGGTCAAGTTATTCAATTAATATTGCTTTCATTATTTCCTGTGTGTACATAATTTTTTATCTGCAAAGCCGGAAGGGCCTGTATGCGAAAGACTGGTTGCGATTATATATGAGGAGGACGCCCGTCCTCTATTGCGTTCTCCCACTGCCTTGGAGACGAAGAATCTTCCACATAGAGCGCTTTACATGGTCTAACCACCTTAGTCGTTGAATCCGTAAACGGCTGGCAACGCTAATGTTGTTGTACAGCTCGTATAGTTTAAGGTTGAATCTTCATGTCCATAAACCATCAAGGCAAACTAGACCCAAGATTGAACGCAGAACTTTTCTATCAAAAATACTAAGGGCTTCTTCATCAGCTCCTGATATTGTGCAGGCTTTCGCGCCATAGAGCAGGACAAGGATGATCAAGGTCTTATATAATGTTAGCTTGGTCCTTCGACAGAGGGCTCTACTACTCAATTGCATCTTGAGCCCAAAGAAACAGAGTTATTATGCGTTTAATGATGTTGTTCGTACTGTTTACTTGGGACCGGAGGTAGAAGTCCTTAACTACCTCGAAATTATGGCTGCCTACGGCCGAGTCGTTGACTAGTCGAATCACTACTAAGCCCATTTTTACCGCCTCCATTTCAATACATGTAAAACGCTCGTTGTGTTCGACCAATCGCGTCAATGTCGTCCGCGAATGCCAATTGTATGAACTTTTGGAAGATTGTGCCTCTTGTGTTGGCGAGTGAGTTTTGCACGATTATTCTAAAATCACATCGTCACGTCGCCTTGCGTAAAACCTTTTTTTTACATTGAAGGTCTTGGTGGAACAGCGAGATTTCTCCATCGTTACAACCTCACGAGTTTGGCGCGAATGTAAAAACGTCTCAATGCACGATGAAATAATATGGGTAGCACTATAACCCGTAGAGGGTCAGGGCCTTGCTGCTCAACAACCACTCGTGTTGTGCGTGCTATTATTCTGTCACGAGTGGAAGGGACCTATAGTTTTGTGCCGACTCCAAGCTTGAAAAGCTTCTTCTAGACAATTATACTCTTTCAGCATTGTCAGTGACTCGAAAGAGGTCTGACTTCTAGCTGCCATATATGGTCTTGCAAGTGAAAATCTTGAAAGTTCACGTTCAAAATTCCTTCGTAGTGTTGCTTTTTATATTGCTTCCCAAATTGGGATTCACTGAAAATACAGCCATTGACTTACAGCTGTAGCAAGATAGCATTTTGTCAACTGTGTCTAAACCGACTATATCGAATGTATACTTAATGAATGGTAACGTTTGGCATTGTACTTTGCATTTGCAATATAGTACATTTATTTTACCTCGTAAATGTACGAAACATTGACTGCGTAGTTGTCGGTAAATGCAAACGTAGACTGATTTGCATTTGAATTCAAGAAGCTTTGGTGAAATTCTTCTTTTTTTTTTCATCGTACCAACCATTGTAATGCTTTTGACAACAATTTTTCACCAAGATCATACGAAGAAAACAAGTTATCCATAGTTATGTTGTGACCTTTCAAACCATCAACGAGACCCGTTCGCCTTTTTTTTCCACACGAGCCACACACCTATTGCTTTTCCCAAATATGGTCCAAATATATCATGTATGAGAAGATACCATCAATCAGCATTTTAGTTCATATTTTACTATATATCGACGGCATGTATTGACGAAATTTACATCGTCCAAGAAAACCAAGTAATTGCTCATCAACTGTAACACATTCACGTGGTTTGTAATAATCTGTCAGTAAGTTAACCGAATTGGCGCAAATTTGTCTGAAGGTCATTGCCGTCGTCTACTTATAACATCATCAAAACGAATAACTCGGTTGATATATTCAAGCGTTTTTTTTGACATTATTGCTTTGAACAGAGGAAACTACAAATCAATTGTAGTTTCGGTTGTCGATCTAAAAGCAAGCCTGTCAAAAATCATTTGAAATGAAATATAATCCAAATACAAACAAACACTAAAAGATCAAGTAATAAATCCCTAAAGAGATCCAAAATTAGCACTACAGCCTACTAGGTCTTCACGCTTCACGACTTTTGCAGAAGCTGCCTTGACGAAGAAGAGGAGGAAACACCCAACACCTCCTCTGCAACTGTCCTGCTCTTGCCTCAATTATGCTCCTACTTCTTCGACATTTTAAACGACTTCTGCAAAATGCAGGTCAACGCGCTAGTAAAATGTGTTGAGAAAACCGGCTGTTTGTCATAAACCCCGAGAGCCCGCTTTATTGTGGAACATATACGTGGCGGTACAATGAGCCTACTTTGTCCTAAGTGCATTAATGTCACTACTTACCCACCTACCTATAAACACCAGCTAAAATCAAAACACCAATATATTACCAATATAATGGTTGTGGTTGCCATTATTTGGCGCATATTGAGCTGAAGAGTAACACACACTTTTGCGTCATATACCTAGTAGCACGGACTCGAAGAATCGTCGAACCGCAGTCAATGCGCTTTACATGGCCTAAAGTTGGATTCGTACACTTCTGGCTAGTCTCGTGTCACTTTGAATCTTCTTACCTATTAACCCGTGAATAGGACCAAATATCGCACACACATCTTTTCAGGCGAAGAGATCAAGGACGGCTTTAGCCTCTGTTTAAAGAATCAGTTTCTGCTCTATTGAGCAGATAATCAATATTTAGAGAATTGCTTCTTCTAGTGAGGACGCAAACGCCAATGGCTAAAAGCAAATTAACGTACGTGTGAACTGAATATTTATGACAAAACTGCGGTGCCGCTATAGTTCGAGATGGACCTGGGTGTAGTTTCTACAGGCAAATACTCTTCCTGTGCGCTCGGCAAGTTTGAGAATTTTTTTTCTACTATCTGAGCAGAAGAGAAGTTGGACCATGAATTTTGAAAGTTACTCGTGTCGGGCATTGAAGCTTGACAGCCAGCGTCTCACGGCACGGTGAAAGTATATTACTTACTTACTTATTTGGCCTGCGACCCATGCTGAGTCCGAGCTTCAGCTCAGTGTATAGTAAGCATTTTTTAGCCTTTTCATGGCTGATGTTCCAACTGCCACAGCGGCCCAACTAGGCTGAAGTTGAAGCTGTCTTCCATCATTGACAGTCCAGACCATGGTGCCTCCAGTTGTCAATATCAAGCGGTTTTGCGTTAGCGACGGCTACTGGAGATACTGCCTTCCTCTCCTTCTCGAACCAGGCGGCTCGTATCCGAAGACCCTTTTAGCCGGATCATTGGTTGTGCGCTCCATGTAGCTGAGCCAGTGTTGTCGATGGATTTCAAACTCGTAGTTTGCCATTAATGCTATATGGAAGTGTGCACTTCGACCGGTGAGTCAGCTCCTTGAGATTACAGCATGTACAGCCGGTCTTTTGTGACTATTGGACGATTGATTTGTTTTGGTCCAGAAATGAAGTAAGTACTGCTTATATTGACCGCAGAGTGACATTATAACATTATAAAAATATTACAAGGGTGCGAATATATTGAAGAACTTACGAAATCTTTCTTCATCATCTAACCCTTCTCAGCGACTTCTTTTTAAAATATTCAGCACAATATCTTGTCTGTGCTCACAGCACTTGCGAAGCGATTCTTTCGAATTTCAAGGAATTCATCGGCACACTATGCAATGCAAGCTATTTACGTTCAAGTGGATCATCGGAAGAAGAAATTATGACGAGACGCTGAATGCATAGGATAGTTGAATTGTTATGGAATTTAAATAATTTAATCACGTCAGCTACCGTTTCCGCTGGATATAAAGACGTCAAGACATGCAAAAAGGAATGCGTTCCCAGCAAAACACACAGTTAAGGCAGGACTAATCCCAAACACACGTCACCAGCACCGTGGATTGGGTGCCATGGCTCATCGGACGAGTCTGCAGACTGTGTACTGAAAATGATGAACTTAATATTCGCTATTCATTAACTAGTTTCGAAAGATAACCGTTTTGATTCCCATCCGGGATGTATGTACATATATTAAAAATTACACTAAGCAATTCCTTGGGCCAAAGCGAATGAGAAAAGATAAGGAGAATGAACTGGAGTACTTTTAGACCTGAGTCGAAAAGGCTGTGCTTTCAGTTTTGCAAACACGTGCTTCATAGATGTGGGGTATAAAATTACGTCCTTTCTTTAAAATAAAAAAGTAAGGAAAAAAATCCAAATATTTTTAAGAAAAGAAACAAAAGAACCAGAAAAGTGAAAGGAAGGTGCTCCAATTCAAGTGGGTTCGTTTTTATGGAGTTGATGAAAAGTGGGAGAAAGGCCATTGTGTTCTCGAGCAGAGCCGAAATGGGCATTTTCCTCAGTTGAGGGATGTTGGTGTTATCGGGTCCATTTAATCGAATCATCCTTGTCCCCAAATATTTTTCCTATCTGCAGCAGGCTTTGAATTTCTTCTCTGCTTCCGTGGGTGAGTTCATCCCAAATGGATAACCGTACAGGCGTACATCCCAGGAAGAGAATCAGCTGGAGCGTAGCACAAAGGCTACCTTATTCCGGCAAAGGACTGTTTTCTGTAACCGTACGTTGTGTTCTATAACGAGCTTTAAGACTTTAATTGTCGTAAGTTCTTTAGGTTCACATGTTGCAACCGGTAGCAAATGAATAACCCGGGGTAGGCCCTTTCTCCTTTTATTCCTGTGAGTTTTGATGACGTCTATGTACGCACGTATGTAGTTATTTAGTTGGTCAATTTCCTAACGAGCTTCCGGTATATTTGTATGTATATATATCTGTTTCCAATAATAATGGCTGTCGGTACACTGTGATATTTCAGGAAATTGTTAAGTCGATGAAGTGGTTACACCTGGCACAAGCGATGTACACCACATGGCGCTGTGGTGATGTACAATCATGCGAGAACGTTTATTTTGCCACTACGGAAATTTCCATTATATACATACTTCGGAAAACAGAATATGAAATGTTTATTCATACAAAACAAAACAAAAAAAAAGCGGTATTGCAAATAAAAAAGAAAAAAAAAACGAATACATAGTTCCCGCCAGACTTTTTTAACACAGAAGCTGCAAAAAGCCCAAAAAGAACAAGGCACCAATCCACTCCGCCAACGCACCCGATAACTGTGAAAGTTTTTTTTTCATTTACATTCGCTATAGGTGTGACATACTTTCATACATAGCGCTTTATGTATTAGAGATGCGAAACTATCGTTCAAACGATGTCGTCAAGCGATTGCTGTCATACGTGATGAGGGCACTTGTATATATATTTTTTATATGTATTCACGGCAACATTTTATTTGTCGACAATAGCTATAATTGGATGAATCCATGGTAAGAAGCACGTCCCGCAGTATTCAATGAACACTTTCTGTCTCAGAAAACACAGGCTCCAGTTCTTAAAACTACGTTTAACTTTAAGACCACTCGCGTTGTCAAGAAACTTTCAAGCGGGTTTGCAATAAATCGCTCCCGCCCCTAATGGAGATTCAGTTAATGAAAAATTTGCATAAAACAACGAGGGTCAGCAGTTCCCCGCAACGCATTTTTACACAAAAGCTTAGATAACAGCAGGAAAACCCTTTTCAAATGTCCATCTCAAATTCAAATGAATCACCGGCCAGATACCAAAGCATAAGAACAAATAACGAACGTGGTGTTTTTACTTTCCGCCTCCCGCGGCAGCATCTTAAATGTACACTCATTTGCCACGGACCTGATCCAAGGGACTAGAGTAGCAAGAAGAAAGGACGTTGCTTTAATTTCATGGAAAATCTCTCAAAGTTCCTCTCCCAACAAGACCATTTAGCAAAAACAACACAAAATGATGCAAATCAGCGGAATGGCACTAGATCCTTGTGATGGTCGTCCTTTTTGTTATTCGCCCCCTGCCATACACAGTCCCGCTGGTGCGGCAGTGGCTATCGGCGGCAGTTGCTATCGATTTTTGATTAACAATGCTCCGTCGAAGGTGACACAAGAGCCAAAGGTGTGAGCACAGCAAACACTCGTCGACTTTTTGATACGACGACAGTCGGAGGAAATAAAAATTTATTAAAGATGTGAAGTAACAATGACGGAGAAGTTTGCCACGGAGGACGGAAATTCAGTTGAATCAATTGGAAAAATCACTTGGGAGATTACGACGGAAATCTTGATTGATCCCCTTCAAATGTACATTACATGAGACAGTTTACACGAAGAAGCCGACCCGATGCCCGAGGTGCAAATTGAAAAATAAATAAATAATACCTCGATTACACTGTGGGCGCAAAAAAAAAAGGAAAACTTCCAAATAAGTGGTTCTATTTTCGCAAGTTAATCTGCTTGATATTCAGTGGGTCGGAGACGAAAAGGAAAGCGATACGAAGGAGAATGCCTGGCTTAAAGCTGGCCCGACTGGACCATTCAAAGAGATGAAGTGGACTTATGTAAGGGCAAAGCTGATGGGAGGAAAAATTCAGAGATTTGTCGTGTGAAATATTATTAAACTGAGCCGGGAGAGCACAAAAATGACTCCACGCTTCGATGATGGTGCCGTGGGGGTGGGGGTTGGTATGCCCTCCTGCGAGTTCAGTTCAAGAGATTGGAATTAATTCGCTATTATTTATCAACCATCTCCCCTCGGTCTCAGATTGTAAAGGCAATTTCGAGGAAAATTGACAAGCTACACTTGTGGGTTGTACGCCCAGATGTGTGGGATGGATTGATTGGTTTGATTGATTGGATGATTCTGGGAAGCAGATTATGGTCCATAGGGATGGGTTGAATTGAGATGGTGTCGTGTCTATTCCGGCTGTTTTGAGAAGTTTGTTATGCTTCACAATTTCTCAGTACTTCACTTTGCAAATGTTGACATGTGGTATTGAAGAGTGTGTAAGCCGCGGCGAGCGAGCAAACGTCGACAGCAGGGTGAAGAAGGTAAGTGTCACAGATTCGTCTTCTCATATGTTTATCAAATGCGTTAGTTTACGTCTCGACTGCAGAATGCTGTCACGGGGTGTGGTCGACCGCGTATGTTTACCTCTCAGGTTTCGAGCATTATCGCCACTCATATAACATGGGCCACTGCAATAGCGTATGTGCCAGGTAAACAACACGATACCAGAAACGTCTCCTATTCCATTTTACATCAAAATAGAGATTGGTTACCAAAGAAATTACAGTTGAATAACCTCTCTTTTCAATCTACGGCATTACATAAACTTTCTTAAGGTGAAGGAACTGTCGGATATTTCCTAGAATGTCCTACTAATGAGCTTAATTTAACTCTACCTACGGCAGACGTTCTTCACCATTTCGTCAACACATTGGGCTGCGATTCAGCGCTGGAGGAGGTCAATAACTCAGTAACTACCACCTGCAGCGAAAAAGGACAAGCGAAATCGTCCTTTCGTGAAACCAAAAGCCTCATTCCAAATCCGGTCGCACTTCGCTGTTACACTGCCGCATCGGCATCAAAGCACATTCCATTAACAAGGTCCGCAACAATCCCCACGTCTACACTCAGGGAAAACTTTACCGAATCCCTTCAGCATTCCGGTTCAACCCTTGAAATTAATTCCGATGTGAACCGAGATAAAATCACGAACAACTTCGCTAATTTAACACCCATTCAATCTGTCGGCCACCCAGTTTGGAAGTATCTTTAATTGAATTCGACATCGTGCCATTTTGGGTGAAATTGGTATGCTCGTCAACAGTGAGTAGAAAGGGATAACTATGCAAAGAATGAATTTCCTGTTCGTTTGATAAATGCAAACACATACCCGATGGGACAAGCCGCTTGCCAAAGGTATTTATTACACAACTTCGGGATAGTTTGACTTCGCTAATCAAGGTTCGGGAAATGGTGTGTAGAAGGTACAACTTGAAGGATTAACTTTGTAAGTTTGTCATTCGGGATATGTGTTGGCAGGTGAAGGTGAAAGCGGTCATTGGCGGAATCTTGTTGGAATTTAATCCGACATCAGCACAAGTCAAGAAGAGCTGCCTTTGATGAGTAAAGTCTGTTTAAAATTTACATACGTTCAGTGCCAGAAGTAGAAAGCATAAAGTTGTCTGTATTCTCCACAAAAAGCTACGTCGCAAAATAAGTAAGTTCGCACGAAAAGCGCGTAGAGAGATCTGTCATAATGTGGGGATTTTTCACAGCATCTACCGTGGTCAATTTCGTGTCCACGGAGTAAAAATGAATTGGGTTTGGTTTCAGTTCTACGAGGCAATTTCATCGTAATGGAAGTTAATGACTCACATGCTTTAGACTAAAGGTCATTTGTGTTTTACTTTTCTAAAGTGGTGACAAGGACAACAAGGACGCATCTATCACGAATATTTCTTTCTGATTTTTGTCCACGTGTCCACCCACCAAATAAATTTGATATACATAGGCTCGGTTCCACCCACAACGGTTGACTTCATAATTGCAACATTGTTGGCCCTGCACTGCACAAGATATTTTATCGATGCATTTATGAATACAAATACTGCAGCAAGTTTGTAGCAGGTCAGCATTGTTAAAAAAGTATTCACAAGGGCGATACAAAAAGTGTTTGAGTGATGTTTAATTGTATTGCTAAACAAAACATTGCGCACAAAATACGAAGGAAAATTTCGAAGCTTTCACTTAAAAAGAATTAGAGGTCAAGACATTTTCCAAGAAACAGTAATTTCCTTAAAGTAATAAGGGAATTTTCGGATGGTGTTCTTAGGAACAATTTTCACATGAAAAACTCCACTTGTCGGTTTCCCTGCAATCCTGCAACAAAACAAAAATCACTGCCAACTTGATAGCAGTGTGACCGTCATTTTGCTTTTATGAACGCAGTTTCCGACTGCTGTCATGCATAGTTAATGCAATTTATTTACATTTATGAACGCAAATCTGGCAGGGCTGCCGCAGTTTGACTTTTTTGAACACGGCTCACGCCGTAATCATCAGACTTGGCTCCCATCTAATTATTACTGACATTTCGACCGATAAACCACGGGCCTTTTGAGGAAGAAGTGAAAATTGCCATTGTAACTGACGAGGAATGCATCATTTCCAAGGAGGGTTGAAAAAGCTTTAAATATTGAACTTGTTCAAGTAATTCTATGTCACTTAAAAATTCTATAATATATTTTCTACCAAAAAAACCAATGTTTCACGTGCCAAAGGGATGTTTCTTTAATTTTTTAATAAATTTAAGAGAATATCACTTACCAACATAACATTGTTTATTATGATGCAAATTTATTCCCTAATATTATATACAACAATAATCAACGATCAGGTTCACCCACAACACACGCAGTCGAATGTGTGCCTCATGTGCAACTCGGTCTATATTATTTTGCGTTTGTGGCATTTGGCATTTGGCACATTTGAATTGGAAAATAGAATGTTGACTGAACACAGTTGTCCTTCATTCGATGTGTGTTATTCATGACTCCTCCACTAGCGGTAAGGGGTCAAAACTAATCAAACACAAAACCTCGTCAGATGAATTCCCACTTTTGTCATTTAGATACCCAAATATAAGTGTACTTACCGATTTCGTTGACCATCGAACGGGATTATTAGAATAAGTTTCCTGAGAGTACTCTCTTTACATTATCTTTGCTAACAAAGAACTGCGTTATCCATGTTCATTAATGCAGATTAACGATTGACTACTGCTAGCAAACTTCTGGCGGAAATTTGTGGTACTAGATGACTCACTTTGACAGCTTCGTTGAGGAATACGAATTTGAAAGATCCTGAAGTACCTGGTAGCCTAAAAAACTAAAGCAATGGTCAACCGATCTGAACACCATGTCGGATACGCAGTATAGATTCCGGGAAAAAACATTCGACGCGATGTTCGTTAACATCTATACGGCAGATCAACCGCAGCCAACCAACACAGTGAACAGTGTTGACTATTCGCAGATGACTCACTGACTTATACCAGCTTGAAATCACCACTGATCGCCAAGCGAAGAATCGAAATTCAGACAGCGAAATAATTTGACTACATCACTATATTAGGTATTCGTATCAATGCTAGAAAATTTGTCTAAGGAGACCATCCCGAGGTGGATGCATATAAGAAGCCAAATGTTGGAGCACAAAGATAGTGCTGCCTAACGGTAGGGAAATAAAAACAGACAGAGCTCAAGTATCTTGGCGTTAACTTCACGGAACGGCTGAAGTTCAACAGCCACTCGAACCTGACCCTCAAGGAGGCTAACCTGGGCTTCCATTGCACATATCCATTGATGCGTAAGCAAAATTGATTAAGCCAAAGGACAAGCAGCTAATACGGCCGTTCTTAACGTACGGCTTCCCAATATGGCACACCATATCTAAGACCAGCATGGAGAAGCTCCCAATTTTCGAAAAGGAAGAGGCAATCAGAAATCTGAGAAACACCAACACGCAATCGTCGAACCATGGAAAAGTTTGAGCATGAGTTTCGCTCCTCCAAAGATGTTTTCTTTACCAATGTTGGCATTGATTGAGGTGTCCAAACATTCGATTTTTAACAGGCTCCGCAGGTAGTCCAAGAAGCCCTAACAGTCCAACCCTAAGTCCTAGATTCCTAGTAAATAGTGTGGTGCGGATATATGAGGTTGTTGTTGCAGAAACTGTCTTTTCATACGGATCACAACCAAGCGACCACTTATCGGTTTAAAGTCCACTACATTTGGCATTAACCATTTTCTCACAACGTGCAATATTTTGCGAAAGCTGTGACATAAGTCGCAAGTCTTTTTTCTCATCATCCATTGCCTTACTCAGCGTATTTTCTGGATCGCAGTAATATCCGGTATGTACTGCGTAAAGATATTTCCAGTTGATGAGCAGCCCCGGTGTGTCCTTACATGCCAGGAGCACACTCGCAAATCGTTTTCCATTTTTGCGCAGTGACGTCGTTTTTTTTAAAATTCGACTCCTCTAGACTGGACATGAAACACATGCAACCCTACCCCCCAATTTTCTTTCAGAACCGCAAAAAAAGTGACCTGCCCCTTCTGGCAGTCGAAAAGAGTGTGATAATTTTTAATCAAGTGGGTACACCCTGAAATCAAAGTAAGTTCGTGCCATAGGCAGAGAAAGTCTCGAGGTTGCGGAATCCGGCCATTGGCATCGGGTCAATGGACCCAGTGCACCCTCTGAGAGCCTATCAGCATCCCATCATTGTCAAGTTATCATTTCAGTGAAAATGAAACGGAGCCTGTGAGTCCCTAGGCTGTTCAACTCCATTGAATCGAAATTGGCGATCAAACACGCAGCCTAGTACGATTTAGTGTATGAATTAATTTGTGCTGTGAGCAGTGTTATACTCCATCACTTCTTACATATCAGCGTTCAGCCATGACATTTGAGAGGATCCCATCTGTCAAATCGAAACACAGCGTCTACCCACTTATGACAAATATCCACGTAAAATGGTACCTATCACTCACAGATGTGGATTTCTTATTTAGAGCGAGTTCCAGCGTGGGCATTCCTTCTACGCTCGAGTGTCATCAATCACGGAGAATTTGATAGAACTTCGCACACGCCTACACACGTCGTACGTGACGACGCCTATGGTGACTTTGTGAATGCCAAATTTACATTTATTGTATGGAAGTACGGAGTATGGAAAAGTCAACAGCTAAACTTGTCTGGTTGGCTATTTTTGGCCTCCAATGTATCCAATGACCATCAGAATTGTAAATCCTGAAATTAAATATTTCGTAAATTCCAACTAAGTAAATATGAACCCTCCGAAGGGAATTAAATCCATTTACGATCTTTTCCTGTTGGGTAGATAGGTGTATGGATGGGTTAAAGTGAAAGCACAGCACAAGTATGTGGAAGCGTATTAAATACCCGCGTTCGATGATGGCTTATTTCCCGCCGCCATGCAACATGTAATTTTGCTTTTGAAGTACATATTTTCACAGCACTTGCCCAGAAGAATGCCTGCCTTTTCCTCGAACTTAATCATATAGTACGTTTATTCCGCAATTCAATTTGAGTAGCGCATACGGAAAAAAAAGGCAAAAATAAAAATTAAGGGTTATATTGAAACAGTTTTCCTCCTCTTGATAGTCAAATGCAGGAATGTATCCCAGGGTATTTAATTAATGTGCAGCTTCAGGCTACAACCTTTGCTTTTTGATTTATGAGCTGAATTCAGATCTTTCAGTGGGTGGGGGGGGGGAGGGGTTCAATTGAATTTAATAGAATAAGGGTTATTAAAATATGTTGAATGAAAAAGAGAGGAAAAGACTGGGGCATTTTGTTGGATATTTAGGGTTCAGTGTCAAATTCTTATGGCTTCATTTCTGTTATTGCTTTTCATGCTCCACATTCTCGGAAGATAACAAGTAATATGTCGACAAATTGTTGTGGGGTTTGCGATGGGATATAAATTCGAGATTTTGGATTGATAAGTTCCAACTTCTGAACATCAACATGAGTTCGAATGAAACTCGGCAGATAGCTGTAGTTCCAATACAGTCAGAAGAAGACTGATCCTGACCCACTTTCTGGACATTTGGTTCCAGCTTAGTTTGCTATCGCTGATGAGACCCAGAGAAATTCGTTAGTTAGAGAGTAGTGCCGCACAGTGTAAGGATCTTATATTTTATGGTGAAGAATACAAATTCCGGTTATTTGTGAGTTAACCCCAAGTCCGCATGTTTTTGTCCATTCTTGCAGCTGTATTATGTCTCTTTGAGTAGAAACAAATTTACCAGATGTAGCGCTTCATTCACTGCTATGTTCCAAAGAAGTGGTGACAGTACACCTCCTTGTGGGGTTCCTCCATTCACTCCTTTCTAGATCGCATCATCTCCAAGATAATAATGGATTACCCTGTTGGTGGGTAGTTGATGGAGGGTAGCCACCAGGGACTTATTGATACCAAGGTTGTTCAGCGCAAGTGAGAATGCCTTTGGTTCAGTGTTGCTGAATGGACTTTCGATGTCAGGAAATGTGGGAGAGAATTGCTTATATTCGAGGGGTTTTTCAATGGCTCCTATGAATGAGTGGAGGGCTGTCTTTATGGATTTGCCATTCTGGAATGATTTGCCTGATAACTTGGTTAATTAACTTCTCCAGGGTTTTTAGGAGAAAGGAGCACTTTCGCCCTCATCCAGGAGTTTGGAACATGATCTAAAAGCACGCAGTCTTTGAAGCTTTGCTTTGTCGATGTGAATCGAAACGATTCGGGTAGCATTGTTGCAATACCTTTTGTTTAATTATTTATTATTTGCCTGTGATATGCCACATTTTTCGTTTTGTTGTCAGTCGCTAGCGGATGTTTGGCCAACACGTAAACATGCTGCGTACAGTCGCCCGTAAGCGAAACATATGTACATGTTCTAAATTCAGGCCACAAATGCGCACGGATTCAATTGATCTGCTAGTCGTCATGGCACATGGAAGGCGAATCGGCAATAGAATGCATTTAAACTAGAATGGCATCGTTGGTAAGCTCGGACTGTAAACTTCATCACCTGGGTACTTTGCTTTCAGTTATTGCTGATTGTTACATAGCTTAGTTGTATTGAGCCAAATTGTGAAATTTAGAGGTGACAAGCCAGGCAGAGCCAAAGAGCTTAAAACTTCAGCTGGATAGGCTGTTCCTTCGTTTGCGACAGTCGGTTGATTTTAATGAATTCTGTGGATTAAGGATTTTTTTGTGATTTGTGAATTTTATGTGATCTACATCTTTGTTCGTTGCCGCAATAATTGCTCATTTACTGAACAAATCATGTGGTTACAAATGATGTTTGAGAACACTTTGTTGATGAGCTCGTCCTCGAGACGAAGTTGCGAAAATTCGGCGAAAACCATATGAAGTCATTAAATTCGTCGACAGGAACACGGCCATTACATATATATATAGTCAGCAATTGCTTGGAGAAATCGTCTGCAGGTGGATCGTTTTGCAATGCAACTTCAATATTTGTCATCAGCTGAATATCCTAAACAAAGGGCCACAGAGTCGATGACTTTCATTAATTTTGGAATGAGGGGCGCAGATCTTTCACAGTTCGAATGTGTACTTCCAATATAGGTTTGTGCTACCAAAACATTGGTCATTGTTGAGTTCTTCCTAATGCTGTACGTCAGTTTCAGCTGGATGAGCCTTTCGGCATATTTCTAGCAAACACGACCGCTATCTCGAAAGAAGCAACGGCCACAGCAATTTCGGTGTAGCACGCACAGTGGCCAAAATCAATGACACTGGGAATGTCTTCCCAGTTCCACATATAAGGCACTATCCTCAACAGTGGTACACTCATTCGAACTGATTGGTTCAGTCCATCTCGATTGAATGGTAACTTGGCTAACTAACTGTCACCCATAACACATGTTTTCCATCAAAAAGGGTGATTGTGTGCCTCCGCGCTCATCTCCAGTTCGGGATTTCCTGAACTGACACGAATTCTCGAGGCCGAGATGAACAACAAAAAACAGCCGTGCCATAATCATAATGAAAAGCAGCATGCAGCATGGCAGCACTTTCACAGACACCCATCAAACTGACTGCGATGGGATGAAGACCAATTTAAAAGCGTGCCTCGCGCATTTATGAGAACACAAAAATCAACTCAGCGGCAAGGAACACAAAAGGACGTGTTAATTAAATTCACCTCCGCAAATATACACATGATTACGCTCTGCCACAAGTCTGCACTCTACGTCCATGGTGATGCACTCAACCCAGAAACAAAGCACACCGACGCATGGCACAACGCCTTCACACGCTTTCATCACATCAAATTTCATTTAAAGATGAGATTGTTACGCCCTCGATTTATCCTCCTTAGCCAATAGAAGGCTGCGTTTCATCTCGTAAGGGAAACCCGACGACGATGACGTTGTGGCTTTTATGTTTTATGCCGTTGGTCCTATTGTTTTGAAATTGTTCCCATTCCCAGCGGAGGCGACCGGCTATTAATATGTACGCCGGAGTTTCTGGATCTTGCAAGCACACCTTGGGGGTTAATTGGTGTGCGGCGGCGTCTCCCAAAGACGACGTAATCCCGAGATTTACCGCTTTTTGTGGGTTTTACGCACATTTACACCACACAGTAATTTATGTGAGTGGTTATTAATTTCGCTTCGTAAGGATAACCACTTGGGCGGAAAGGTGTAACGTAAATTAATCACCGTCCTAGTTTAGTGGGGGCAAGATACTCAATTTATTAAGCTTAATGCAAGCGACAAACTTAAACAATATCAACCTCAAGAGCTTATGTCTAACCTAATTCATATACAGTGAGTGTTAACAGTTACCAGTTGGTGGAGGAGAAGCAGTTCGTTGATATGACGACGGTATTTTCGTGCGACAAATTGTTTCTATTATCCACACGCAATCGCAACGGGGTGACATGTGGAAACCTGCGAACAGCTTCAATACGGCGAATGTTGAGTGCAGCTGAGAATGTTGTTTCATGAATTTTGAAGGCGTGTGTAACTAACTGACATTTACGACGTTAAGTCGATGGTCATATGTTTGACACCAAACAGAAAATCTACTGAGATCGTTCTGAGGAGAGTAAGAGTCAGTGGGTGGAAGAAAAACTAAAAAATGTCATGTCATCGTGATGAGATATAATTGGTACGAAAATTAATGGTCCGAGGTGGTAACCTTGTGGTGTGTCCGTTGCGGTTTTGATGAGTGTGGAAACCTGGCTTCTAATGGTTTGAAATCAGAGCTGTGCAAGGAAGGAAACCTGCACCGGGTATCGACAACTAGAAGCGAAATATGTATCAAGAATCATTCCGTCATCAAGACAGTCTTTACGAAGATTTTAAAATCGCGCGCGAATATTACACTCCATTTGATCCACCAGTTGCAGTCTAAAAAACGCCGCAAGGTGCGATTGCCCACCGGTCTTCGTAGAGACTTCTACACACTCAAATTCTTCTCTAGCGAACGTTTCTGAAGAAGCAAGGATTTCGCCAATGGAGCAGCCAGTAAGCTTTTAATCAATATAAGCCACCAACCTAAACGGGACATTAGTTAGCAAAACTTACTCATTTACATCTTCACATCAGAGAACTTTACATCAACAGTTCAACCGCTGAGTAGCAAACGCGGGACACATTCCTTTAATAATATGGCTGGCGCTACAGACCGTTGTTGACCTGGGCCTAGCTTCTACAGCAAGCACTCCAGTGTTGTGCGTTTTAATACAGTTTTACGAGTGGTGGCAACTCCGAACGGCAAAAGTTCGTGAAGCTTTTTTTTCGACAGTCATTGTCAGTGACATAGAGAGAGGTCCTTAACATAGAAGTCGACGCACCTACCCATTATACCACGATATTTCTTAGTAACGATGTAGAATTCATCCCCTCTTACCTGACATTCGGTTCCTAAAACAAACCACACAAGTCCCAATGTCCGCCATGGCATCTTTTCCAGTAATTTGAAGCAAGGTACATGTTTTCATTACAAAAGATGTGGTTAACTTTGGCATTCGATTGCCATCCGAACGTCAATCCGGCTTCTGCTGCGGACGTTAGACCCATTACCATTCTTTCAAAAATTAAGAAATCACCCTGCTCTGTCTTCTTGACTGTTTCAAGGCTTTTGATAGGGGACCTGGGGTGCCGCAGGTGATAGCGTAGCTACATCAATTTTTTTTTTGTCCCACCGATTTCGTCCTCTATTCAATCCTTTTCAGAACTGTTACAAGTTACGCATGGCTTCCCGCCAGGTTCAATACTTGAACCAATGCTGTTCTGCATCTTTATTATGCGCGAAACACGATAGGGCTTTGCTGCTGGGGTTTTCATTCAATACACGCAAATCATATGCTATGCACAAAATACAGCTTCTCGCTTTTTAGAGCGAAATGAGAGCAATGTCATAAAACGTAAGAGGGTAGTTTCACGTAAGGATTTTTCGACATGTTGGAAAAAATCAGTGCGAGCTTTCACACTCCCTTACAAACTAAGTGTGATCTTCGCTCAAATTGAGAGTCAACTGACATTTGAGAAATGGCAACAGCTGCCTGAGGTTAATTTATCGCGTGAAATTAGTGGAGTACTAAGGACACAATATTTTTCATATGGGATTTGTGAATTGAAAACAGCTGATATATTGAGTTATCATTTCAAAGCGCGTTTGAAACTCTAGACTCGTAAAGTGAAAAGCGCCAGCAGCAAAGCCCTATTATGTTTCAGGCATTAACGACTCGCCGTCGATATGTAAACAGTCCATTTATTTGCTGATGAATATCCAATTGTACTTAGATAAGCTACGCAATGAATCTGGTTGACTTCTAATTTCACTCCTATTGACAGCAGACGAAAACTTGTTTCCCCACTCAGTATGCCCTTTATTACCTATGCTGAAGTAGTTTACAGTAGTGAGCGGTCAGATACATGTAGCCAAGGGTATAAGCACATATCACGTTTCACTAGAGGCTTGCTAGGAACTTCCCTCGAACACTACCTTGATGCTTAAAATTGCTGGACAACATTCTAGTGAACAAGACTCCACTGTACTTGTACAGTAGACTAAGGATTAGTTGCTCTCGTAGAACACATGATCTTATTCAATTACGACATCGTTATACTAATTCATGACGTCTATTTATATACCCATGGAAGTCTCTCCATTTACGCTTTAAAACTATTCTTTTCCACTATGTGTGTGTCATTGGTTGTGGTCCAAAAATGAGCCCAATTACCACTGAATGCCCATTTGATACCACAGCCCCAATTGAAATGTGATTGTAGTGAATTTAGAACCATCGCATGGCGTTCCTAGGATTCAATGAAGAGCTTGCGTACAGGAAGTAAGTCAATGTTTCTGGTTCTGCTGTACCATTGCAGCTGCGGCAGTGTAGATTGCGAGGAATTTACTAATTTATTCGCATGATCCCCTGCACAAATCGATGTAATTTTTGCAGTATCGGTGCGATACCTCTGAGACCTTAGATCATTTGTGCTTGATATGCTATATTTTGACCATGTCTTCCTAGATCTGGAACAGTTGGATCGCCGATACTGTCTAAAGTTAGCCATTTTAAAGATATGGGACGTAACTTGCACCTTAGCTAGTCGTTCGTCGGCTTTCTCATCACCGAAAGTGTTTCTGTAACGCAAAATTGGTGTAACTTTAAACTTATTGATGGCATGCCTCCGTAATGGCACGGATTTCCGCTTGGGAGACACTGGGGTGGTTTTGAAGCTTAAACACTGCACAGATGTCCAGGATATCTGAGTAAATACCCGCGTCGACTCTGCAATTCATCTTTAAACCGTCTGTGTAAACGATCACATCAGACGGTAAGTACATACGCTTACTATCCCAATCTGCTCTTGTAGGGAGATGTAATAAAAGTTGGTACATGTTGCGGAAGCATAGTTGGCCAATGCAGTTTGGAGTAAACAACTTGTTTTCAAAACAAGTTGTTTACTCCACGACTCTTGGCCACCTACATTGATCGCTATTTCTAGTTCTTGCTTCGCCAGTCCTGATCCATCCACCATGTCTATTTCTGTACTTGCAAGGTCTTTAAAAATGTCAATTAAAAAGTGCTCGCAGGACTCTCGAGAAGAGTGGCAAAACATTCCTTTTTCAACGGCACACAAGACCCCCACATGGAGCAATCTCGTCCAAAGTTATTCCCAGTCCCACACCGTCATCACGAATTGTATCAGTTTCAGTGTCCCTTGTACAGACCGCCCGCTGTCTGCTGGATCCCTCATTACCAGTACCACTCAAAGTGAATCACAAAAAAAAAACGCATAAATTACTTGCTCGATGTCCACGGGGGCTGCTTATCTGCAAAGCACACAAATTTTGATAGCACATAATCAATACATCGATTGACACCGGAATCCATATTACGTGCGCGTGTCATAAGGGACCCATTCCGGCGGATAATGCCTTCGTTATTGTCATTCGGACAAGGTGTCATCCTCAATTATGTGCAAAAGAAAGCAACATGTGACATGGGGGTTAATTGCTGCTGACAAGTGATATCATCGGCTCGACGCTAAGTGCACGGATATTAGGTGCCCATGTACCTTGACCTTCTCCGGATGAAATGTGTCGTCCACGTCGTTGCCGTAATGCAGGATGTATAATAGCCACCCTCCTAATTTGGGTGTTGACTTCAATGCGGATAAATGATGGGAAACATGAGAGTAATTCATAACGTCCCTTCGTACAAGTTGCGAGGTGGGAGCAATTTGTTTGCTTTATGATTCCTTCTGGTTCCTGGTCGTCTACGTAACCCGACACAGCGGTGGGTGCTCGGGTTTCTTTTTCTCTACCAAGTGAGATACATCTTCGGATTGAGCTCCAAAGAGGCAAGCACAAAGACCAAATGATCAGTAATGGCGATGCAATATTCCTGGCCCCAGCCTTAGGCCTTGGAAATAATTGAGACCGCATGCAGTGCAGAATCGTGTGCATCGTGTTTTGAGCGCCTGCCGGTTTCTCTTTAGAAAAGTAACTAGCGCGGGGTGTTCAGTGCTCGAATTAGATCACAGTTCAGGTTCTGTCTTCTTGTGCTGTCATCATCCGACGTGAAGACCTTGGTTACACTTTGGCCTTGGTTTGTTTTCTTTCTTCGTGTTGAGCAGACATCCGTTGGATTTTCACAAAAGAACTAGCTTCCCCTGACATGTCGACGGGTGATTGCTTGTCTATTGCCAATGGGGATCATACCACGTCATCAGTACAGCCCTTTGAGTTGGGGGACAATCCCCCTCCACAACACCGTATTGCAATGCAACTCCGCACTGAACTAGGTTAGGTGAGGCATGTAACTAGGACAGGCATTCGCCACGTATCCGGCTAGACTGGGGAAGTGGCAGGCTTCTTCAGGCCGTATTTATTTCGAGATGAGGCATCCTGTGCTAGAGGTCAGAATTCCAATATTATCTAGGGGGATTCTGTCTGAGAAATTCTTCTAGAAGGGGAGTTTAGGTGTCTAGTAGGATCGGTGTCTTCGGGTATATATCTATATACTATCTGCCTGGGATAGTAGAGTCTGCAGATCGGAGTTCTTTACACATATGCAGCGACTTCAATATGATCACCGTTCTGGCCGCTGACTGCCCGCCGAAGATTGATGAGTATGTTAATAACTGGAGAGGGGGTTGTCTCTAACGCTTCGTCGATATATATACCTGTCATCCTTTGCATCATAACGAGCGGTTATCTGCTCATTACCGAGAGCAGTCCACTAAATCGCGACTCCATGTAGTAGTTCAGCGAGTGGAACATGCGAGGCTTTATTCCCCCTTTGCATTCTATGATCTTAAATCAGGGATTGAGCTTTGGACGGGTTCCACATATTGGGGAAACTCAAAGTTAGGGTTTTTTTTGCTAGAGAAGATAACTAGTTCTTTCTTTGCTGCGGATTGACATTTACGCCACATTATTCTAGTTCGAAGGAGGCCACTGCATAATATCCTTGATCGTGGACATTGGAGCTAGCTTGGAGCTTATTTCCGGACTGATCATGGCCTGTTTTGCCCTGTTACTCGTACTAGAATACATTCGAGTGATCTATTAAAAGTGAATTACCTTAGGGTTCACTTTTGTGTTAACATCCCCAAGTGGATTCAGTACGATTTCAGCCTTTCATGGCGTGTATATCATAATCTTATTGTTGGTTTTCAGCGCAATCCACCATAGGTCAGATCAAGTGTTTGACAAGCGATATGTCCATCCTCCAAATTATACTTCGATGAGAACTAGTAGCCATGGTTGGTGTCCTCAATGCTGATCTCCTTCCACGCGGAAATGCTTCCTCAATGAAAAACATTCAGCATTGTTCAACGGAAACAATTTGTTTAGCGAGTTCTTAACTGAAGGGTATTCAGAATCGCCTTGATTTCTCTTAAAATTTCAGCTGCCTTGGCGGCGCCACAATCTGGTGTGGGCCTGGGCTTAGCTTCTACAGTACGCACGCGATTTTTGTGTTCTCCTGTTCTTTCACGAGTGGATGGGACCTGCGGTCTTACGGCGACTCCGAACGGTAAAGTTTGAGCAGCTTTTTCCAAAACATTGTCAGTGACTGTCTCTTCAAGTTCAGCATGATCGCTGATGCGGGCGAATGGTTCACTTAAAGTCCATGGCTAGATCCCGGACACAACAAATTTCAAATTCTCAGCGGCTACACCTCGATCAAGTTGCTGGCAACGCAACTAGTGCGTCTGTCAAGAGAATGTTTTCGATTAAGACTGCCTTGTTAGAGAACTATGGAACTATATACCCACAACTAATCAGTTCCCTGTTGCAGAGGACGAGATGCTGTTAGCCTTGAGTGCTCGATGCTACAACGAAAATGGATGTCGGTATGTTTTCCAAGAATTTTCCGAAGAAGAATGAAAAGCTAAAGATTCGGTGACATGTGGGAACTGCTCCTGTGCTGCTGTTGAAAAAAAGGCTCAACTTGCCTCCAATTTTGAGACATAAGGGAATTTTAAAAACACCTCGAGAAAGGATTTGTTGCTTTTTTCATCAATATTCTGCAGAAAATAATCCGGTGCGAACAGGGGCAATTTGAAAAATTTTAAACTACTTTCTGTCCCAATGTACGTATCGGAATACACGAGCCTCTATCGCTCGCCTTTAGCATGCTCTTGTATGATTTAATTACTTGTAGCGTTTGGTATTAATCCCAGTGCTCAGCCGATCCGGGGAATTTGGCCTTGTTGAAATCATTTAATATCTGCACGGGCCAGATCACGCTACTGAGTCACTTATCATTTACTTCACTTATCGTTGCTCAAAGCGAGTTCACCAATTCATCTAGGTACTCTGCATTGTCAGTGGCCCTGTGAAATATGAATTTGTTGGGGTTCCTGGAAGAGGGTGTATGCGCAGAAATATCTCTTCTCTAAAAATGTCGACAAAAACAGGTACGCTGCTTGGCGTATTATTCTCGGCGTTCGTTTGGAGGGAGTATTCGTATTTCGTATGAAAATGCAGCTTCACGGCTATAATATACACACACTCGCTTCCAGGAATTCAATTCAAGTGTAGGCAGATTGCTTGCTGCATACATCGCACCATGAAAATGTGCGTGGATCATGTAGGCTTCGGTATCGCCCATACCTTCAGAGTCATCGCTGCAGATGAGAGGGCTGTTTTATACGTGCTTACAAAATTCTTGGCATCATGTGCGCTGTTTACTGAGGTACAATTTCACTGAATTACTGAATGGCTTTACTAAAATTCAGTCAAATAAGCGCTAAATTCTTATAAGTCATCACTGATATTCAATTTAGTTGGAAATCTAACAACCAAGAGCTATTGCTGGAAGAAGGCAACACGAAGTATGCGGGTATCGCTTCGTGGATTGCACTTGGCAAGGATATCAACTGTAAGCTCCTCAATCATGTGCAATGGATGGGCTGCTTATGTATCATCGGAGCGTTAACGACAACCACTTCTGGCATCCCAAACGTTTATAATCTGCCCTCAACAGATAATTGTCAGACATATAGCGGCCAGCATAGCAGTTTGAGTGAAATGTCGGCGATGAAATCTCTACATGCAGTCACGTTGAACTCGATGACTCGTTGAACTGCCGCTTATCTCTTAACGAGATGGTCGAGTATTTTAGCATCTATCGAATGTGGGTTCCGGGGCACACATTTCACAAAATTGCTAAGTTGATGAACTCGCTGAACGGGGCTTAGCTCATTGTTCTTTCCGATTGGAGATCTGTCACCAAAGCCTTTCCATTCTGCAAAATGAATGTGCTCGAATTCTCACGGGATATCAAAACTATTTCGAGTTAGAGAGAGTTCGACTTAGAGGATGGATTTTTGTAGGGAAATTGAGGGAAATGCCAAATATGGCGAACAAAAAATTTGAGTTAGAGGGAGATTGTCATTCCTTCCGGCCCGGCACAGATTATCACCTCAATTTCACATTTCCCACATCGTTTGAGACTTTTTTAGTCTTCAAATCAGAATCAGAATGGGAGTTAAATCGCAACCACCTCGTAAATCGGGATTTGGTTTGGCATCCACCTTCACATCCATTCAATTGATATCTCCAAGCACGTCCAAAAATGATGGGTGGTGGATGGATGGGTGGACGTGGAGGAACGAATAGATAGACGGTGGGTGTGATTAAACCACCCCGCAAAATGCGGTGTATCTGAATTCCATAGGAATCAGTTCGCACTGCACAATGAACGCTACGACATCGTGTTTATGAGAAACCCATCCCGCGATACCAAACAATAAATTTCTCCGAGCCCAGGAGTACCGAGAATTTCTCCGCTTGTCTCCGTTGAATTTCAATTCATTTCTTCTTCTTCTTTCCGAGACGGTAACCAAGTGTTTTAGAAATCCTCACGACTGCTGGCAACATAATAAAGATATCCTCGTTCTGATGAACGTCTGGAGGAGGTGGATGTTCTGGGAAGCTTCAGCTGGATTTCCAAGTGACATTGCGTTGATTTGCAATAATGTTGACATAAGTTGTTTGTCTGACTGAATGAAATGGATGTTGGGTATCTTTGGGAATATTCTCCATAATCGGTGATCGGGGGATGTTTAGAGGCAGAATAATCTTCAATTGACCTTAATCATCGAAATATCAATCGAAGCAGACATGTCTCCGACATCCGCAGAATTTCAAAAGTCTCTGAATTCATTGAATACTAATAAATTGCTTTGTATGGAAGACGTTGTTGATGTTCATGACATTTCCAGGATAAGTTATATTTACCTATTGAATTGCTGTTGAGCGATGAATTTGAAATGTGCACTTTAAGTGAACTGCGTTTGATTGTGGCGCCAATAAATGAGATGGAAATCAGGATGGAAAAGGTACGTCGTATTCCAAGGATTGGTCTAAGACTAAAACGATCACGTATCGATGCACAGTAAATTCTGTACAACTAATGGTTTCCATCCTCAAGAGATGTTTTGCAGTAGCGAGGGGCATGGATGACATGTTCTCCAATCGGAAAGAGCGATGAGCTAGTGCCCTGTCCAGCGAGTTCATCAACTTCACAATTTTGTGAAATGTCACAGTGTCCCGGCACCCGGTGTTTAGCACATGGGTGCTAAAATACTCGATCATCTCGTTAACAGGTAGGCGGCAGTTTAGGGGGTCCTTATCCATACCGCTGTCAAGCAATCAATTCGGAAGATGACAGTGAGAGCTTCTTCCCCAAATTCATTTATGCCAATAAGCAGTTGGTATCTCGCAACTCGCTGTGGGCTCTGAGAACAGTGTTGAAGGGAGGAGAAAGGGTATGGGAAGCGAGCAATCGAGGAGATTGAGGGATGTTATGACGAAAATATGGTCCGAAAGTTTTACCAGAGGTTGCAGCAATCAACCGGTGGATATGATTTTCGAACAGGAGCCTTTTCAGCGTGGGTTGAATTCGCTAAAAGGGCCATTGACATATCAATCGTCATCCACTCAGTGATTCTATAGTTCACGCCTTAAATGAAAGTCTTCTCTTACAGGGCGCCATAGTGCCAGTCCTGCTCTGTTTGAGAATGCCCCGTTGAACTATCGGGAATCGAACCGGGAATACAAACAAGCCCGACGACCGCCAACAACAGAAGCTTGCCGGGAGGGAAATTGACAACTGGTAGTTGAGTCGCAGACGTTAATGAGAATTGGGAGAAATCACAGAAATTGCTCGGAAAATTCAGTTCCCTGATTTAGACGAGGTCAAGATAGGAATATCGAGGTTCAAGTCGAATAAAGCTGCTGAAAGAGGCGGGCTGTCGGCTGGGGATGATCTGGTTGGGTATATGCATCAGATCGGAAGAAAGCATGCCTGATGTGTGGAATCTCAGCATAGTTTGACAGAGCCACAAGAAATGAGACCCCTTTGACTGTGCCAACTTTCGAGGAATAAGTCATTACATCGCATTAACATCGCGTTTTGAGTCTTCTCTGCCATTTTGTGTGCTTGCTTGAACTTGCTTGAACAATCAGCAGTCTCCTATCAGTGCGGCTTCAAGCCGGGGGAGTGCACAATATGGAAAAATGTCACAGAAGTCCAAATCGACAATCACCATTATTCGTCGATTTGAAGGCTGTACATAACACCATGCATAGAGACAGCCATGTCTGGTTGTGACATTCCTTCTAGACACTCGACAAACTCCATCAAGGTCGGTAACAAACTCACAGAGACCTTCAATGTCAAAAAATGATTTAGACAAGGGGGGAGGCGCTGTCATGTGATTTCTTCAACCTCGTCCTGGAAAAGATCGTGCAAGAGTCACACGCTAACACTAGATCTTGCCGAAGTCCGTACAACTGCTAGCATACGTCGAAAACATTAGCGATTGGTCATGGTCAATGAGGCGCTTATGAATAAATGACATACAACATCGACGTCTTGGACAGACCCTCAAAATGGGTAACTATAACTGCGAGGTGGATAAGGACTGCATCTACCTTAGCTCCGCGATAAACAGCACGAACCAAACAGAATAACTCTTGCCACCCGATGTTTCTTTGGTCTGAAAAGGCAACTGAGTAATGAAGCCGTGACCAAAATAGCTGGATGGTGGGTTGAGTGCCTGCCCCTAGTTAAAGGGGTCCCCGGTTCGAATCCCAGTGAAAGCAAAGTTAAAGCGCTTTTATCGGGCTTTCAAATCTAGTCCAGTCACCATTTGCCGTTGGGATCAAATTAACGGCACTATCACTGGAGTTGTCGATCGGTGATAGTAGCCTGACTATGGGTATCACAATGGACCAACATGGACTAAGTGTGCTGGCGATTTCGCTGGCAGCCCAACTACCTAACTTAACCTAATGGAGCCGTGCCTGGAAGGATCAAGCTGAACCTACACGAGACACTGATCAGCCCAGTACTATAGTACGTCGCAGAGGCATGAACAACGGCAAAAGCGGATAAAGAGGATCTTCGAGTGAACAGTTATGCGTACATACTATGGTCTTGTTTGCGTTGGTGGTATCTGGAATAGAGGATTTGGCAACGAACTGTACAGGGACTTGGATCTGGGAGGCGTCTACGGTGGCTGAACCATGTAGACATGGACAAACTAGCTCCGGTCCGAAGAGTTTTGGACTACCATGCAGAGGACGCGCACGAAGAATGATCTTAATGAATTTAGTGTGCTCAACTGAAAGCAGCTAGGCAGAGTAACTTGTTGGTCGAGGCCCGGTTCCGGCGCGGAGTTCAATACCACACAAATCAAAAGAAGTTATGAATTTGAAGAGGGTTCTCCGCATGAAGTCAACAATAGGCAACGTCGCCAGCATATATGAGAGATAGCTGTTAGTGCGTTGACTGCCATGTTTCAAGGACGGTGCGGGAGAACCGCTTCTTGCCTCAATTTCACTCGAACCCTCTTAAATGAAATTGTATCCTTTTATGTCGACGTTCAACCTGCAGCACTCATGAATGATTTCTATGACATCAACAAAATTATTATGATGTCTGACATCAACAAAGCAAATACGTGTCGTAGTCAAAGCCCAGCGCATAATGCCATTTGTACTGTAATCGCCTTTGCGGATTTAACGTTGGTGACATGACCGAACAGAGGCGAGAATTCTAATATGAGCAGTTCAAGAGTTTCTTGTCGATTTGTCGTTCACTTATGATTGGTGACGCAAAATGGTAGAAAATACATTACGAATCGTAAGAGAAAATAATCCTATCATAGTTTCGAATGGGAGTTCTCACACTGATGCCTGTTTGATGTATGTACGTAGACTCAAAGCACATGACATGAGACAGGTAAGAGACATGATGACAGGAGAGACATTATTTGAAAGTAATTCCATATTTGTTTGAGTACAAATAGAAGCTGGACTGCAACTATTCAACGTGCAGCCAGTAATTGCTTCTTACTCAAGAACTTGAGGGTCTTTGTGTGACATCTCAACCGGACGTCGGTCCTCTTCCTTAGGATCAAGATTCTCTCTCAAAGCAGCTTTGATATGCTGAATGTCCACTTCAAACATTTCGTACAGTCGATTGAACGTGAGAAGAGGTCAGTTGCCAAAGCACTGAGAGATTGCTGTTTTCTCTTCCAATTCATTAGATTTCAATCGCGTACACTTCTTATATACATCACAAGCTTCAAGTTCTGTTTAGATGAATGGAGCACAGTCCGTCCGTGCGGGGGAATCGCTTGGCAATCACTCCATTCATTGCTAGAGGGAAAAGTGGAGATTATTTTTGCTTCAAATACGCATGGTCGTTGTGTATTTTTTTTTTTGCGGTGACCTATTTTTTAATCTGACACTAGATGGACGGATGCAATAAAAGGAATTCGAATTTATTTTTCCAAGTGAATGTAATGATGCAATTGCAATTAGATGTCACGTCATTTAGTTGGACGTCTCCTTTGGTTTAAGTTCGTTTCGTGATGATGATGCTATTGTGTTTAGATTCATTCTTGAAACATTAAACGTCCACGGATTTGGAGTGATGGTATCATTAGACCATTTTTCTTCGAAAATGAGGCTGGCAACAAACTTTTGGGTCAACGGTGGGCATTATAAAGCTTTTTTAACAGACATTTTTACTGAAATTTAAGACAGGGACTTGGACGACCTCTGGTTCACGGAGGATGGCGCTCCATGCCACACAGCCCATTCCAAAATCGATCTTTTGCATACCAAATTCCCAAATCGTGTTATCAGCCGTCTTGGCGGCGCCTCGGAGCTGCAATTTGACTTTTTTTTGTGGAGAAACTTGAAGGGCCACTGTTTTGCCAACAATCCGGGAACGAATGGAGCACTTAAGGCCATCCGAGAGCTATAGCCCGAAACCATCAACAAATTCTTGGGAAATTGGGGTGACAGAATGCACTACTGCAAAGACAGCCAAGGCAGCCACTTAAAAAACGTTGTATTTCATAATTAATGATAATGTTTGTTCTTTTTAACACAGCCAAAAATTTAAATTTTGTCAATTTTATTGGATTTTTTAAAAATAAACTTGTAATTGGCCCACCCTGTACAGTGCAACCGATACTTTTCTGATGCTTGCATTTATATTTGTTTTGTTTGTTATTCACAACAATAACTCCCACATATTTGGCATGATCAGTGATCTGTGCTCCCTGATGACCAATTTCATTGCAAAATCAACAATCAGTGATGAGGTCGGTGTGGTGTCATTGGACCGTTATTGAACGAAAATTGTGTGCAAAAATCGGGCGACCGTTTCGAAAATTGGGTTTAACGAATCGACCTCTGCAAACTTTCCCTCGGTGGAAGACGTCGAGTTTCAGACGTAAATGTTCGGATTGTACTTCAAAGCAATAAATAAAATAATCGAGATGTGGTAAATGGATTACTTTTTTTTTTTTAAAAAAAGATTGTCAAGTGATTATTGCAGAACCCGGTATAACACTTTACGTTGCTTTCATCAAGACAGTGAAGGGAAAAATCAACAAAGAAAACCTGTGTGGAGGAATGAGTTATTTTCCATGAGTTTTTCAATGAGTTTCCGTCAGACAGCTTGTTATTGTAACTGATTGTCAACAAAAAATCGATATCGAATGTCGATCATGATGATGGTGGCAACCATCGCTTGTGCTTGTTTTGAATTTGATTGATTGGTGCCTGAAGTTGAGCTGGGTTCGCTGAGGAAATGTAAGCCACAGGATGACACACTTCTCTTTCAGAGATACGCAATAGGCACTATTGCCCGAGGTGCTTGGTTATTTTGTTTTCATTTTCTGAAAGTCTGCTGACATTGATGCTGTCAATTGAAAAGTAGGTGCATTGGAAATGTAAAATTGTACCCTAAAGGCATTCAAGGGAAGAACACTTATGCAGAGCGAGCACGTCACTTGTATTCGTTGAAGGGGTTATCGAAACGTTGCCAGACCATTTAGTGTGACACTCTCAGTCAGATTGGAGTAATAAATAGAGCTCATTCACGCTTTGCACTCATCACTCACTGCATTGCTTTGTTTAAGGCAGATGAATATGAATCTGACATCAAATTCGAATGATACATGTTCCTACAGCAATATCAGATTTAGACGCACCCGTGTTTCATTTTGGGTGTTGTTTCGTATCTAGGGTGGGTTATTGTCCCATTCTTCCCTGCTGGGAATTACGATTTCATAGTGTTTCTTGAAGTCTCTCTTTGATAAGCAAGCATTGGGCACGAGGGGAACATTTCAGCAATTGGATTAAGGGTGATTTTCTGCACTGGTATTTGAAAACAACTTGAGGTCTTTGTTCGTATTCACTCGCATCATTTGAAAAAAAAATACTCGATTTTGTTTAGTTTGTCCACATTTTTCCCGCAACGATTTGACACATTTTCTTACAAGATTTACAAATAAACAGAATTAAATGGACCTGTTGCGTTGGTGCAATATTAACAGTCTAGGCAATTTTCTTCCAAGCCTTGTCCGCACATTCTGGAGTACTGTCGCGTCACTCAGTGGGACATGTGGACCTAAGACCTGAGTACTATCTAATGTCCCCATAAAAAATAAAACACAGAAACAATTTTAAAATTGTATTGAATATAATATAAAATGTTATATATTCATCATACTAACCATTCTTCATCACCTTTTCGAACTTTACTTTCGATGTTCTCATTGTCACTAACTTGCTGGATACTTGAACATTTCAATGAATTTAAGGTTTCTTTGTTTATGTACCGAAGTTTCTTACGCAAGTAAAACTCAATGGAACTACATATTCAAGTAACATCACAAGTATGTTCAATCGAACTGTGCTCCCAGCTGCAATCAGAACCCCACTTAGTGCACACAGAAAGATTTTCCAATTCTGCATTTTTCAGTAAACCAATAAAATCTTTTTGGCTGCTGTGAAGGAGCAGCTGCACAGTGAGATCATGTAAAGTCACTTCAACTGATGCGCTACTCAATTTGGCATATTCTAGTGGGGGATAGCATAATTTCCTTTGCCATTTGAACATCTTTGTACGATGGAAATTTCTGTGGGGCGCTCACCCGATTACATTTTATCGATTTCTTCGTCATTTTGCTTCTTCAACAACAGCAAGAGTGTCTCAGACCGTCAATATTTTGATTTATGGTTTTGTTGAACTTTTACAAGCCTTAATGCATTCCCTTGCACTATCTTTTAGTCGTTATATGCTGCAACGGCTTTGATGCCTGCGACTTTCCTGATAATTGCAGGCTTTTAGGGTGGGAACATTAAGAGGTACCGATTCTCGTATTTGGTTCGCTCAGTACAAGAGTCAAAAGAAGTAACTCTTAGAAGCACCTACAAAATTAAATGGACATATTTTATTTTGCCTTAAAAATCGATCACATGTTGCACCATCGTGATTTATTTCTGATTTAAAATGCGATAATGACTTGATTAAGACCTTGCTTGTCGAAAGAGTTCATGCGTTATTTCTAACTCTATTATTTCTAAAGATGTTTCTAAAGAACTTCTCAGGATACTAACGAGCTCTTGCCTCTTCACAAATAATGTGGTTGAACTCGTTCCTAAGTCAAACAAATAAGAATAAGTTACGACCAAAATTAGGAAGATTTAAAAATGTCGTACGCGTTTTATTTTTTTTGTGTTGCAGATTATTTCCGCTTGCGATAGAATGGACGGACCTACATGCCTCAACTTTCGAATTTATGTCGGCTTTTGGTCCATTCTTGTCCACTGTGCGTCGGTCCAATTATTTCGTGTTATTCCATTCCATGAGGAAGCAACCTATCCTGTTCCTCTGCAACAGAATACATCACCTTGGGCAACTTTATTGGCTTTTTTTGCGATTAGTAAATTTTTAATAATTCTTCAAAATGCAATTAGTAATTGTAGTAATGCTATCATGTCCGCAATCGACGCTGTATTATCAGTATTAGTGAGTGATTTGATGACAGAAAATAGTCTATAAACGTGAAAAAATCGAACGATCTCACAGCCAAGCTCACCGGTCCAAAACCGAGAGTTAAATTGCTCTGGTAAATTGCTGGCATGTAGCACTACGTCGTCCATTCAACGGTCGTCTATGAAAAATTGGTGAACCAATGATTCCCACAAACCGCCTTAAACAGTGAACTTTTCCGAGTGTATCGACAGCCCTTGTATTGCCCGACGGTCCTCATCGACGCATTGATTACTAACATGCACTAGCTGAGCGTGAACAAAATTGTTTGACAGACTACGAGCACAGCAGCGTACAATTGTCTCGAAATTTCGATATTAATAAAACTATATTGGATTTAATTGCGTTGGGCGTTTAATTTTACTTTTTTTTTGTTAGCTTGCACCATGTTGGTGAGATTCCTCTCAAAACATGCCTGCGCCCACTATTAATGCGGACATCCTCTGTTGTGCACACGTTCACTGTCCACAGATTAAAATTTATTTTACAAAAGCACACGATGCTCAGTAGCTGATTTTTTTCCCAAGAGTAGATATCAAAGAGCGATGGATTTTTACTTGCCACTGGGTCAAATAATTTGTATACAAACAAGTTCCCAGGAACCCCCACCCCACCTGAACCACATTCCGAAGCTCTGTTGAAATTGGTTTTTGAATTGCAAGTGAATTTAAATTAGAGACGCACGTTTCAGCTATCATCAAAGGACAATCCGCTGGCTTTGTTTATTATTAGTTGCTTGACTTCATTTCACTTCGTTTGAACATTGAACGTCCCCAGGCACGCTTGGACTTAAAGCTGCTTCTGTATTCCCAGTGGGTACATATAACAGTCGTAACCCCGATAAGTACACACACACGCACGCAGGCAAACAGAATGCTACAAAATACCAATTGGCTTAGATTAAACCGGGTCAAAAAAGGGGCAAAACTTCCATGATGTGTTTATTTCCGAAATTTGATTGTTGAAGCGTCTGCTCGCGCTGCTCTTGTGTCAGTGTTTACTGAAGACGAGCACGTAGACTGTATAATGTCCTACGTGCTGGGAGAGAGGAAGCTAATTAGGACTCTTATTATTAAAGCGCTCGCAATTAATCTAAGCCAGGGAATTGGGCAGATTAAGACGTATTGTGCTTTGATTCTTTTTTTTTCAATTTCTTTTGGAAAAAAAATTTGCAACTGTCATTTGGCAAAGCTATCTTTCGAAATTTGCATCCTTGAATGCCCATACATCTTAAATGAAGCGATTTGCATGAGACAGATGCGACGACAAGTTGTGTGAAGTCGTAATGAATACTTTGCATTGTAATGGAATGAGTTTCGAGCATGGAAGCCAATTTGGTTACCTCAAAGGAAACACCTAATGAAGACAATTTACAGAAAGGCACTGTGATGGGGTGGGATAGTAGAGAGTGGCGGACAAGTTTTGCATAAGATAAATTTAGTGAGCAATTACGGTGAACTTCGTCGTTCTTCGATAGATAGCAGCCATATGCAGCGCGGGGACTGGTTCGGTGGGAGGGTTGTTGGCACAGAGAAATGATGTAAAGTTGAAGGCGAATGAGAATGAAATGCGGAAAAGTGTGTATTCTTATTGTTCATTAAAATGCATTGTAATGACCCGGTCTGTAGGTGGGGCTAAAGAAAAGTGGGAAAATTATAATGATCTAAGAGCTTGTAAGCCTATCTGTAAAAACTAATCTACTCGCGCTTGAAAACTCGATCTCGATCTTTTATAAATGCCGCCATTAAACTTTATCTGGAACTAGGAAAGTTCCTAATCAATGGAAGGTGGCAGCAGAGGTTATAATAGAACCCAAAACTAACTTGAAATAGTTTTACTAAGCCATTCCCGTTCGGTCGTACATGAAAATCTTCTTATTCCCACAACCACCAATGCCGGCTTAGAATAAATAAACTATTGAACAAGTACCTCGAATAACTGTTGTAGTGGGAAAAGTATGCACACCGAAATGTGTTTGTTCGTCGGTATTTTGTGGCATGAAAGCTTGAAACGTAAGTAAGCATTATTATTATTGATGAGGGTAAATTGCACCGTGACCTTTAAATTTATTGTGCCCCTATTCATAGCTTTACTTCCTAAGAGCTAACCTCCCAAGCAGCTCTTTTCAGAGTTGTATTGATTGTTATTTGCTTCTATTTACGCGAAGGTGGAAGAGATTTATTCTAGAGTGTTCTCTCTAATCCAGTTTCCCTTAGAAATCTGAGAATGAGAGCTAGTTCTAGTGACTTCAATTCTTCCTCTGATATTAGGTGTTTGCCCAGATATCTTTGTCGTTTGCGGGTTAACGCCGCACAAAATTCCCTCATTAGATTCTCCGCAGAATCTGCAGAGACCTTCTTCTGATACTCCTAGTTTCCTTAGGTGTTCCCTGAGTTTAAAGTGCCTTGTTAGGAAACCTGTTAGGATACGGAGATTATTTTTGCTCATTCTGATACATGCTTCAAACCTCTTGCAGTTATGTTGACCCAAGATTTTCTTGGCCTGCTTCATACCATGAGCGTTGTACCATGTATCTGCCCGGTACCATCTTTCTAGTTCCCTCAACTCTTCCCTGAGGACGTGACCTCCTATAGCGCAGAATGGTTCGGGGCCTATAAAATGTTCCGATGCTCCTTTTCTAGCCAGGGAGTCAGCCATTTTATTGCCTTCTATCGCTGGATGGCCAGGTATCCAACACTTACTCTGTTACTCCTACTTAGCTTCTTAAGCTTCTGTAGACATTCCCACACAAGCCTGGATTTGATGATATAGGAGTCTAGTGCCGGCTCGAATGTCCGACACTATTGCTATTTCACAGTTGGTATAGTCCCTGTCAAGATTGATCTGAGCGCATCTGTCTATGGCATAGACTTCTGCTTGAAAGGTACTGGCGTAAGTAAGCATGGTAATGGATAATCTAAATTCAAAACCATAAAATTCCTCTTATAAGTTGCACCGCTTTGGTTACAGTCTGCCCAATGAATGCGTCCTAGGTTGCATCGCTCTGGTCGCTGTCTCGTCGATGATTGGATTGCACTCAACCCCTTCCTTATATCCTCTATCAGACAGTGGTTGTGCTCTTGATTAAGGAAATAGTGATTTATGTTGATCGGCCTGCAGGACGGATTTGCTCCGTATTCGGTCGCAACTACTGTTGCTCAGACGAGGGTACTTACGACCGAGAGGATTATTGCGGTGTCCGATGGATGCTGGTGTGCACTCTGATGCTCGGTCGCAATCACCACGATGCCAACTATGATGTTATTTGTGTGTGATTAGGGCGACTGTCTATATTGTCGTTGACGTCGGCCGTAATCCGCAGTACCTACAGAAGATTTCGTCCAAATTGGCAATGAGAACCGTTGATGTAATCATTTCTCGTGGTAATCAACCTCGTTTTTCCATTCGATCTGGAGGGATTGGAGAATGTCTGTCGTTAGGTGTTATCCGATGTTATCCTAAGCAAAACTGTGTCCGTTCTTTCACGAAACTTTCTTTGTGAGGAAGCAAGTGACTTGTCGTGAGCGTGTACTGTCACATGTCAGACCATGAGCGATACAGACATTTTAACTAAAACAAATCACAAGCGAGCAGTGATATCAAACTGTGAACATTGTTTGGACGTAAGTCTCTCCTTGGTGAAATGACAATGATAACTGAACAAACTTGACTCACGAATGTTTTTGCTATAAGAATCACGATCCAATGGCAAAAGCACTACAATCACTTTTTTATTAGTTTATTTACGACGGCGTCTCATGTCGAGCGTGAGCAGTCAAAAAAAAGGAATAACAAAAACCCTTTTGTAATTGAAACCAACGGGGGTTTCACGCCAAACGAAAACCTGCTGAGAAAAACGACGATAGTAATAGCAAGGGTCGCTCAATGCGGAGGACGTTGTGCAGCACTCTTGACAGTTTCACATCACGTCCTCGCAAGTTACAAGTGGGCGTAGGAAATACGACAGCAATATGATGTTCGACGCTCCCAACTCGAGCAAAAGAGATGATGGATGACTGACATCAGAGGCAGCCTGTAACAGGGTTCTCAATGTCATCGATAGCATCATATGTCTGTCCACTGGAGAGAGCTGACAAAGGAAACCTTTTATTGACAAATGGTTGAAGTAAAACGAGGCCATCTACCTTCAACCATGCAGACTGCTTTTTTTCCTCTAAGCTAATAGAGTTTTTATGATTATCACAAAAGACCTTGAATTACGAAGTAAGCTCTGCCAGTATATGGGCAATAATGGGATGTACGTTTTGTGAGTGACTGAAGAGGTCAATATGTGTGCTGCGGCATGGTTTATGAATTTGTGTGTGAAAGAGAGAGGAAGGATTTGAAATGAAATACTCATTAGATGATGCACGTTGCCACAGAACTGATTTACGATATTAATTGGCACTCTCACGCCGACTTCTGATGGATGAGATTTTGAGGTTCAGGCGTAGAGCCTTGATGGTTCGCAGGCCTGATAAGCTAGTAGGAAAGTAAGAGACCTTCGAGGAAGAGTGGTGTCGTGTCAGAATCTGAGCGGCTTTGAAATCTGGCTGATGGTTTGGCTGTATGGAGTTATTGCTGTTGATGTCAGATTTGTGGCCAACAACACAATTATTTGCCGCATGAACCGCTTGGTAGCACATCTTAGGGCGTCGAAGCAAAGAAGAAGAAGGACAAGAAGGAAATCGACTATATTCAAGTTATGAGACTGAAGCACAACGTTCCATCGTAGGTTACGACAAATGTACGAGCATGTAGGGTCTTATTTGGATTTCACAGTTCATGTCACTGCAAAGACACACTCGCATGCATTTTTGCAGCTGTTTGGAAGAATGTGGAATAAATTGTACACAGATCAAACTGAAAGCTGACTTACTTTTTCTTCTTGTTTCTGTGTTTTTATAATTATATATTTATAGCGCAGCTTTTTGTTGATGCAATTAAACGCTTATATGATTCTGTAGCGGACAACATCTCAAGCCACCATGAGGGACATTTTGATATGTGTTGTGCTTTTGGCTTGCTCCGCCATTGATGCCACTATAGCATGTGCCAACATATTAATACCAGCATTGCGCTGGACGGAGTTAAAGAGATTAACTGTCCCCGGGCGATTGACGTAGAAGCAATTAAAATATGTTATAGAACGTCAGCAGGGTGCAGAGATGGTCAGATGGTTTTCTGACGCACTTGAATTGACGTTTTGCGAGATGTTGAGTTTGGGATAAACCTTATGTCGATCAGGAGTTAGGTCCTGTCTCAAGTAAGGAAGTTACTTTGAGATAAAGGATATCAAGGGTTTAGGGGCAACACAATAGCGTGTGAACTTATACTGAAGCATGTATTTTTTCGATCACACAATCATAGCTCGCCACACAACAATGATAGCTCGCCACAAAACAATGCAAATGAGACTTAATCACATGCACATAGCATGAGCAAGGCCAGAAATTGGTACATACCCGTGAGCGACCTTAATCCTAGTTAATGAAGCCAATAATCCGCCGTGGTGATGCATTGTATGAAAAGACAACTGGTGCATCACAATCCAAATGTCACGTATACGCCCACATGGCTTTATCTCCATATGCAAAATAAAGCGCATACACTTCACTGGTTCTACTTGGAAATTCATAAGACAGATCCACGTTCCAGTAGCATTCACACGCCACAGTCGGATAAGCCTTTGGGCAATTCTCAACTGATGGTTGATTGAACTCATGTGTGAGTGCAACAATCACGACGACATAAAGGCCGCATGTATGTGGCTGTCTTCATATGTTTTGTTGCTACTCCCACGACAAGACAAGAGACGGCCTGACAAGGCAACTTGCTTTATTGAATCTCTTCTCTCACGTAGCACTATAACACAAATCGAATGTATTTTTGGAACTTCATCATAGGTACGGCTCTCAACACAGCAGTGACACCAGGTATGCATCACATCGCAAGTACTGGTATTCTTTCGATATTTGTAAAGCCATCAAATCCGTAGAAAATAGACAATAAGAAGTTGGGAAGAGGAAGGATACACTGTTGAAAGTCGACGACATCGTATTGATTCAAGGCGAAATTCGTCCAGTGCAGTTAGACGAATTATACAAGTACATTCTGGTTAGGATGACGTTGTGCGCATGAAGACACGCAGCGGTAGTGTGCAGCGGGTTGTTACCAAGCTCCGTCGACTTCTCATTGAAGAATCTGAATCTCTTCAAGGTGGGGAGCGAATTAAGGCTTATTTCATATATTTAAGGAACCAGAGAATACATCCAGTCTCCATAATTCTGTAGCAATTATTATAACATGTAAACCCTAAAGGCTCAACTATAATGCGCATGAGCGAGCATGAGCTAGTGTCAAACGCGCATGAGTGAGTGAGCAAATACACCCAACCCCATGCGGCAACCTATAATGTCGTCCATGAAAGATTGCGAGCATTTCGTTAAGCATGTTTAAAACACAAATGTTTCGTTAAGCATGAGCTAGTGCGAAATGAATCGCACCGCGCATATGCGAATGTGACAGATAAAACACAGACAAGAAAAAAAATTTGAAAAATGAGCAAATCAGCTGATATTCTGTTGGTATTCGTGCATACATGCATGCACATATAATTGAACACGACATTTTTCGGCCGAATGAAACAAAACATTTTGTGACATATGGACATGCGCGCAGATGCGAATTATGGGTAGACATGATTTTTTTGCAAACATGACGAAACATTTCATTGAAATTTGACACTAGCTCATGCTCGCTCATGCGCATTATAGTTGAGCCTTTATACAGTATTCCCATATGTGTTAGTTTAATTTGATCTGCTGATATTGTTCGAATGTCAATCAGTATTTTTTCGCTATGTTTTCTTTCAATGATGACGTCTGTCTTAAAAACGAGCATCATCATAGAAGCGTTGTTGTTAATAGAGTCAAGTGGAATTGGATTGGATGGTATACACCCTAAATTTGTTAAATTATCATTACCGGTTATATTCCTTACGAACAGAGGTGAAACGTGTTAGATGTAAATTTGATTATGACTTTATTTTAAAGCTACATTCATGCCATTATTTGTGAAATAGCACATAATATAAATATGTGCCTCACCATTCCTCTAATTGCTTCATGCGGTGGATCAAATTTTGTATGACGTTTAATACGTGCGACAATAGCCCGGCAAAAGCATCTCGAATGTTAACCTCCGGCTCACCCAAAGAAAATCCAAAAAAATCTGCAGAAAATAATCGAGTGGTGCTAAGTCTCATGATCGTGGCGACGAATTGAAGGAGATTCGCAACTTCAGACGATGCATTGCTTGTGTGGCGTGTAGTGCCGTCTTGTTGGATATATCGATATTGTCGAGCTTTGCATACAGAGAGTCTATTACCATCATTCCATACCTGAGACTTTTCTTCCTTCTTTAGTTCGAAATAATCCTACTAAACCTCCAATTATCATGGATGCATTGACGCTTGTTCGAACACTTGTGGATTGTGTTCGCTCAAATGATGCGATGTCATTGATGACATTGAGAGATACTGAAACATAACAATAGAAAAAGCTATCATTCCTATTTGGTCATGTAATTATCCACTTTTTCAATATAATCTTGAATAGTTCGGCATACCGAAAGGAGTGGAAAATAACTAATATCATACCTGCACCCAATAGCAATGCTGCCTTATCATTGTAAGGGCTTAAGGTTATAAAGTTCTGCTTTCACAGCTGGTTTTCAGCGTCACACAAAGAGGAGAGTAGAGAGGGAACATTGGAACTCGGCTTTTCGCGATGTTCTACATTTTGCAGAACGTATTGCTTTCCTCGTTTTAATGTTTGTTTAATATTCTGCCGTAGTCAAAACAACGGCCTACCATTCGACTGTGATATGGGAGCGCAATCACCACCACAAAACAACACATTTGGGAGTACTACATAGATAGGTATTATCTATCTATTATTAACATTTTTAATTTTTAAACACAAAATTGATTCAGTTCGACGTGAACAAGTATCGCTGCAAGTATGTTCCACTCTCGAACCAGTAGATATTGTCCATTAAAATAATTAATTAAATCATAATTGAATTGCTACAAACCAGAGGCAGCACTAAGTGAGACACAAACAAACTAGCAATCCAATCATTGTGTTTAGTTGTGTGTGATACAAAAGCCTTCCGACGCAGTTTGCAATAAAAAGGTCTGTGGGAATATTTTGTGTTTGATAAAGGTCAACTGATGATCAAAGTCATTCACGGCCACTGTGCAAAAGGCTCATTGAAGTTAGAATGGATGTGTCCCATCCAGTGACAGCTCCTATAATTGAGTGCATCTGAATCGAATCAAATAGCGAGTGTTTGATCTTGTTATGTAAAAGCACTAACTGTGTTGCGAGACAAGCTGGTGCAAAAGCGTTTGGAAATTGGTTGTACAATGAATTGTAAGTACGCACCACATCTTGCAACACGTTGGCGTGGACTGATCCAACAAAGCGTCTTCAGCTAGCACAGACTCTTGTTACCCTAGTTTTGTGCGTCGATCAATGGATCTATAGTAGATATGATCGAATCGCCAGTGATCGCATTTTGATCTGTTCTCTCAACAAAGGTTTTCCTCATTCGATTTAGTTTTCTTGGTCTGTCTTCGAGCCGCATTGTTGGTCTGTTTCCAATGAAGTAAGTGCAGGTCTGTAGCGGCCACTCGATAACGCGCTCAACATTTGAGCAATACCGATGATAGAGCGTGGCACGTGGAACTAACGAACCCTCATTACATTCAATGACGCCACGATATAGGCCTGCCACGCCGACGCTGGGTGTAATGAAGAGCTAGTCGATCTGTGGGAATCAGTATAAGCCAGAGTTTATTCATATATATTCAAGTGATCATCGCTATAGCCGCTCCTCGCAAACTTCGCCACTCATTGCTGACACAAAACTATAAGTCCCTTTCACTGGTGGGAGGACAGTGAAGCCCATTCCAGTATGCGATGCCATCCGAAACGTGTAACCTCCACTTGTGTGAACCATATTAAATGTGGACGTCCTCTGTTGTGTTGTCCCACAAGTGCGGAGTCGAAGACTCTTTGAGCAGGAGCTGAGTTGTCCAAGCGCTCAGTCACCTTGGGCGTTGGATGGGAAGTCATATATAGTCCATCTGTACAGGCCGCACAGTTAGTGATTGTATTTCCAGACTCCTCCAGATACGCCGTACAGGGGAACTGGGGGTGATCAATGCTGTATACAAAGTCAATCTGGCAAGTGTGTCAGGGATGTCAAAACTAGACTCGGCGGGGTATAGCTTGTCTCAATGCACGTAGTCATATGCGTCGACGATTTGACGATCACTGTCACCACACGAAGAAGAAGAAGAAGAAGCATCCGATTTGAGCTGTGCATTCTTTCAAACTTCATTTTATATTTTTATTCCGTCGTAATATTTCAGTTGATCCCATAGACAGTAAAACGCCTCCTTTTGCTAAATGCACCCATCCCCAGTGTGTCTTGACCCGGCACCTTATAAAAAATGTATCGCTATTTGAAAAGTGCCAATTGGTTATGAACTCAAAAGCACACGCCTCTGCCAGGGTGTGCACAGCCGAGACTATGCGAAAAGTGAAACTGATACGATACTTTACATTTGACCAGACATGGATACTCAAACTCGAGGGATCGTCCTTCAACAACTGACGGCGGGCACTACACCCATGCAGTCAAACCGCCTCAAATTTACGACACATAAACGTGGTCAATACGGCGTAAATCATCATTACTGCATGAGATTGGTTCTAAAAATATTTTCAACCCATTCGCAACGTATTATCCACAGCGACTGCCTTAATCAGCGGCTTTTTATGGTTCTCCATTTGCACCCCTGGAAGGTTATTTTTTTTTTTTTTGGGACATCAAAATTTGCTCATAAGCCATCCCTCCTGTCTGTCGTAAAATCCATCCACGCTTATCCAATCCTTTTTCGTAGTTATTTTTTTTCAATTGAAACTATCCACCGTGGCGCTCTGGTGAGAGCTGGTTTATTGCCTTTCGTGATCGCACAAGGGCGGCAATAAATTACGAAACAATGCATGTGACAGAAATGCGAATGACTTCGGAATGAATGAATTATTGGTTTTATTAGACCAACCTTAAGTACAATAATTTGAGGAATAAGGGGGAGACTGCTTACGTCGTTCAAATTCAACGATGGTGATACAAAAAATGATTACTATCATTTGGCAAAGTATGGGACATGGATGATGGATTTTCATGAATCCAAGGGTAGACCATAATTCAAATCAAATCTAGAGAGTGGGCAAATCGTACCGTTTACAGACGGATTACTCAAGCGACTGCTCTGTTTTGTGCTGAACAAATAAATTTCGGTTCTCGTGTGATTGCTTCACGTTCGCCGGGGCTCTTCGCGGATCATGGAAGATGTCCTTCGGGAAGGCATTTTAAGTGGATTGCTGCGAACCACATCAAATTTGAAATGAACCCTTACGTGACTGATTAGGACTCCATTGACATGCGAGTGTGAGAAATGCGGGAGAAACATGTGTGCGCAGCATAAGAATTTGAAAAGTTTTATTACATTTGGGTATACTCCACCTCACGCAATGAACAGCAAGTACGCTAACACTACAAGGCACGATCGTCCAGAAGTCCGTACAAATGTTAGCAGACGCGGACGGCATTGATGTGAATGGCAGAATACAGCGAGCCTTTGCTGGCATTGAGGCGGAAGTGGATAAAACGGTTCTGGCGGTCGACGAAGTATGTATATGCTTTCATCAAAAATTAGCTCTTCAACAGAGCGGCACAATGGGGAGCTATAACTTCGAGGTGGTCAGGGACTTCGTCTGCCTCGGCTCCACAATTGACAGTACGGATATCAAGCACAGAATTACTCCAGTCAACCTGTTCCTGTTTCTTCGGGCATAACAGGCAACTGAGTAATAGAGCCGTCTCTTGCAGGACCATCCTGACTTTTATAAGACACTTATTATCTCAATCCTGCTGTACGGCGCAGAGGCATGGACAATCTCAAAAGCGGATGAGGAAGTTCTTGGTCTCTTCGAGAGAAGAGTCTTGCGATCTTTGCTCCTATTTGATTTGATGGTATCTGGAGGAGAAGATCCAACCACGAACTGTATCTGCTGTACGCGACATGAGCCTGGACGGCCGTCTACGGATCCTGGACCTGGGCCATGTAGAGCGCATGGATAACTTATCTCTGGCACCAAGAGTGAGGTGAAATAGCAGGACAACGAGTCTGTGGGGCAATCCAACATCAACAGAGTGTGTCTCCGTCTGAAGTGACGCCCACAAGTTGAAAGCAATCTCAACCAACTTGGAATGCGAAATGGGGAGTAGCCAGACAGAGATCGCCTTAGCTGGCGAGACTTGTTGTTCGAGGCTCAGGACTCAGGACTGTAGCCTTGATGCATGCACATAAAAAACACGTCCGCACAGTTCAATAAGCAGAATAAAAATGGAAGCATTTGGAGATAGCACACCGAATCTAAAACACCGCCTTCTCTGTGTTGAAGTTGAAAAAAAAGGAAGCTGCCCTACGACCGTAGTAACATTTCATTCTTTCAACCTCAAACCAGCTTAAGATTAAAATGACCGAGTTCCGGTTCTTTCAATTATTTCCAATGTCAACTCAATCGGATGTCCTTGCCATTTTTCACCCATCACACAGGATTATCTTAACTTTATCGGTCCCTTTCATGCTTTCTTTGCCAAGAAAATCAAAAGGGAAAAAAGCACAGATATCCTAGAAGCAAAATGTAAATTATGTATTCACCATTCTCGTCCTATCGCCACTCAAAGCAAGCAGACTCCATGCAAACGTGCTACTTTGCAACTTCCCATTGCATAATCTGGAGTAGGGGTCACTGCCTGTTCGTTTTTTCTTTTTTTGTTGTTGCTTCTGAGACTGGTTGCTTTGGGATCAAATGTGTTCCACTGGCCAGTGGGCGATGGTGAGTTGTTCCTTTCCCTCTCAAATTTCAGATGGAATTCCATAAATGGTTGCGAAATCCTTCTGAAATCTCTGGACATGAACAAACTTTCCTTTCGTCCGAACATGTGACTTAAAAGATATCCTTGAGTTCCTATTGTCCAGGCTCGCCTGTTGAACGACCGAATATATAACTGCTATTGACAGCTGAATGAGGGGAGCATCTGGCGCATGACTTGCTTGAACAATGCTTGAGCAAGCACGTGGGCAATGTCCAATTGCCCTTATAAACTGGTCGCAAGACTTTCCTTCCACGGATGAAGTTGGTAGGGCGATGGAAAAACTTTAAATTGTCGTCGCGAATAAAACCCGAAGGCCACACTTGCGTGCGGATGTAATTTTAGGCCCGTTCCGGTCCTGAGCTTTAATGTAAAAGTTCATCCCAACCACCAGAAAGTTTCAAAAAACAGAAATTGATGTAATACAAATATACTCCGCGACTGTGTGGCTAGCTTGACTTGGCTCTCGGTGAAAGGGTAAGGAACACTTGTAGAACACGAAGTGCAGGCATGTAATCTGTTTGGGTTTGAGTGTGAAAAAGTTTTCATCCAACAATCCCCTAGAGGTCGGGCTCGAAACTGAGTTATAATTCCGTCCGCGTGAAAGGGATTATCCAGTGAATGCAGAACTAACCACACACAATGTTCTCCCCGAGGATCTGGCGTCGTTCGTTTTCATTTTAAAAATCGATTCGAAGGGACGGGAATTCCAGCTCTTGGCTGATGTGAATTTACCTTAGCAAACTTTTTCATGTTTGAAATGGTAATTGCCTCGAAAGAGGTGTGGCCGGGTACAGTACTCAATTCAGACGTCTCCGGGTTGAAAAGTTTTAATGGGCCACTTGGCGGGTGTTTAATGGGTATTGTCAAGGTTTCTCTGATGTGTTTTTTTTTCCTGGCAGCCTCACTTGGAAGAGTACTGAGTGCAGGCCTGCCATCAAACAGGTGGTTGTTTGCTTTAGGAAAAAACAATGTGTGTATGCCTAGAAGGGAAAAGTGAGTTTTTCCAGTGCCAATGGTGAATAGATGTTAAATGTGTGACACCAACCGGGTACCAGTGGGTTTATTGTTACAAATGTGCGCTGGAAACAGGCATCCAATTACACTTATTTTACGTACACTGATTCTAAAGTTCTAATACAACATTGATCCCACGTCCTACCTTAATCTTCAACCGCCAATTCACTTGTACTTCAAAGAAAAAGAAAATGAGAAAAAATAACTTGACGAATTCAGCTCCATTTCGGTGAGACTGGTTACATCAGCTAACAATGCACTTATGTGGCCATTGTTGGTTGCTGCGCTGTGGTCAAGGCAACACCGCTCAGTAAATGCGTTGACACAGTTCAGAAAAGTGTTGTAAGAGATCAGAAAATTTTATGAAATTAAGTGCTTTCCCAACCTGCCATTGTGAAAGATTTTACAGCGATTGAAGAACAGTTTAAATGATTTAGTCTCAAGGTTGATGAGAAAAAGATGAAGTATATGCTTTCGATTAAGAATCTATCTATCAGGCACCACCTGGGATGAAACATGACGACCGACAACTACAATTTTGAGGTAATAAACGAGTTTGTTGGTTGATGCCCAGATCTATTCTGGATTGTAGCACAGAAAAGAGTAGAAGAAAGGACTTTTGTCTATATCGCGACAAAGGAGCTCCGACGGACAGTAGCCATTGGCAACCGGTGCTACTTCGGTTTATCCGAACAAGTCTTGACACGAATGACCACAATTATTCTCTCCAAAAACCATTATTCTGCCAGCCCAGCAGTCGAATGCTGGACGATTAAAAAAAACTGCGAAGCTGATTCTTGGTGCCTTCGAAAGAGAATATCTGCATCGGATGTATGGGCCTGTCTGCGAGAAATGAAAATAATGGAGAAGAAGATGCAACCGTGAACAATCCGAGCTGTATCAAAATGCGGATGTAGTGGGGAAGGGCAACATTCCGTCGACTCCACTGGCTCAGATATGGATACCAGCGGTCTATCTATGAGCGTCCAACCATTCTGGTTCGAGGGCGATGCTGAACAGTATGGTCTGCAATGAACTGAGAAAATCATTTTCTTCTTCTATTTCTAAATGTCCGCAGAGACCTTGTTGAATAAGTATCTAAAGTTTAAAGCCTTAAAGTCGACGCATATCCAATGCCTCCCTTGTACACATTAGATGGAATTAATTCACTCAATTGTGGGCTATGAGTTGAGGATGTTCACGGTGAAAAGTCCGTCCCAGCCCTGAAGAATTTGTGTCAATTTTCTACCACAACCAAACTACGTCAGCAACTTTCTGTCATAAAATTCAAGGCACTCAAAAGTCACCCAATCCGGCAAAATAAAATAAATATCTTGAAAAATTAAGCTTCTCCCTTTTACGAGATCCAATTTTCAACTTCATAGCTAAATACTTAAAGTCAACGTTGAATTTTTTTTCGTTTTTCCTGGAATCCTTTGGGAAAAGCGTACTCTCCGCGTCGGCGAAATCCAGTTACGCCAATCGTGTAAGCATGAGCACCTAGGCATATCCAACGAAACCTATTCCCGTCCCAGAGATACACGTTTACGATCCGCTTTGATGACAGCTTCCACGAATGATAGTCAGCCTCAACTGATTTATAGCCTCCTTATGAGTTTGTAATGTAAAACTATCTGTGCGACGTACAGACTATTTCTTTGTCGAGAGTTTACGAGCCCCCCTCCTGATTACGATAAAGCGCCCTCAACGACTCTCATTCGACAACCACTCCCATTCATGTCATTGGCCATAAAGCTCGATAACATGGGCATAAATCATTTCTGCGAAATTCTGTGGATTTGGAATTTCATTATGTAGCGGGCAACGTAAGCGGCTTAGCTATTAAAGCCGCCAAATTGAAGAACCGAGGCCGATTTGTCTGTCCGCATTGTACGACTATGTTGGACGTCTAAATCATTTCGGGTTTCATATGCCCAAAGGGAGCCGATGATTTTCTTTATGGCGGATTGATTTCTGGAACAAGATGTGCTGGCAGCTATTAAATAAGTTTCTGCTTTTAATTGTCGTTTCACTGTCGAATCGGACGCATAACAGCTGGAGTTGAAATGGGTGTCCGTTTATGGCGTACCACAATTTGAAGCGTGCATGGGAGCTGGTCAAGCTGGATCTGTTTTGTCCGCCTCTCGTTTTAGATGAGTACTGGTGCTCCCGCCAGTCGGATTTGGGGGACTATTGCCATGCGGGAAGCCTTCATTCTTCAGGTGCGTATCGTATCATGACAATCATGACATCAGCAGCGTAACAATAGATTCTGCTGCTGGATTTGATGGTGGACGGATTTTTGATGGCTTATTGAATTTCCCTGTACCATCGACTGCTAGCAAACGCATTCGGTGCTTTCCTGTTCTTATAACACAGGGTGGTCTTTGTGTACCAGGCAGTGACAGGATGCACATGGACCTGGTTTGGTTCATTATACTGCCACGCTGGAGTAAAATAAATCCACCATTCACCGGGCTAAGCCAACTTGAGCTTATGACGAAACGGTACAGACTTTCGATGGGGATTTCGCTTAGCTCACTACCATCGTTGCGGAAGTATTCTCTATGGAGTTTTTGTACTTGTGGAATATATACTCTAAAACTAGCTGTAGTGGGTTTTTTCTCCCTGTTTACCACCTTCACCTGTCATACACAATACACACAATTACGTATACCTGGTTCTATCTTTTGTACTGATTGCACTTGTGGATAGTACACAATACAACGTCCATTTAACTCCGAAATGCATCAAAATTCTTTGTGCAGCATTAAACGTGCTTCAGTGCATTGTATTTTATTATATGGAGCTCTATGTTCTAATGAAAAAAAGCTGAAATGCGCACAATAGCTCAGCACGGTTGAAAGAACTCGTATTATTACGTCCCCGACACCGATTATTGCACAAGCCAGCACGGTAGTATTGTGTGTGAATTTCTGCAAAAAATATTCAATTCAACAGAAGACTGAACGCTAACAGGTACAGTCAAACGGTGAAAGAAGCATTTGTGTCGGCTTGTTGGGTACTACCGATGCCATCGAAATTATGATGAAACAACAATGATTTTCATGCTTACATATGTACGCAATAATTGATAATGAAAGGAGAGAGAGAGCGAAATCCCTGATTTCCTCCTTCAACTTTTGTTATTTTTGTAAGTTGTGAAAATCAGGAGTTGATCAACTCTCGAGTTGTAAATTCAAAGTTGAAATCCTAATATTTGAATGAATGAAAGCAAGGCTAGAAGTTGAAGAGAAAAATTATCCTCAATGTGCTGGCGATTTTACTGGCAGCCCACCTACCTTGGCGCAACACACACCAAATGAAAAGAAACATAAAAACCGTATCATAACAGAAAAATATAATTCGTTGCGAAAGACGAACCTTTTGTTTTTAAGCAGTCTTTCAGCCGGAGTTATACTTCTACGATAATTAGTATCATGTTGTCTGATGGTATTTTCGATTAATCCCAGCAAATAATCAAACGTTTCAATCCACATCTTGGTGAAATTATTAATTTAACTCTTTAGTATCAAATCCTTAGCATTTCGTTTTATAATATTGTACATATATGGTTGCACAGAGCACTCTCAGCTATTTGCGTCCGTTTCCTTAATTGCTTAAAAAATTGCGTGTAAGATTGGCACAACTTCATCGTCTGAGCCCAACCACATGTTGAACAACACTAAAAGCAAGTCAAAAATACTTATTTGTGTAGGGTTACGGACTAGGGTGCACCTTGGGCTTCAGATGCCTCTCCAGCTGGCTAACTAGCTCCAGTTGCACACATCATTTCAAGAACCTTGACAGCAACTCTTAAAACAGTTGCACTTCCCTCTGTGAAACGTTATGAATACGCTCAAGTGGCTCCTGCAGGCAACTCTTAGACAGTTCCACATCCCTCTGTGAAATGTTATGAATACGCCCCAGTGCTTCGACTAGGCAAATCCCAAGACAGTTCCACGTCCCTCTGTGAAATGTTACGAATACACTCGACTAGGCAACTCTTAGACAGTTTCACGTCCCTCTGTGAAATATTACGAATGCGCCCCAGTGCCTCGACTAGGCAACTCTTAGACAGTTCCACGTCCATCCGTGAAATGTTACGAATACGCTCCAGTGCCTCGACTAGGCAACTCTTAAGACAGTACCACGTCCCTTTGTGAAGTGTTACGAATACAACCGCGTGGCTATACTAGCCAACTCTTAAGAGAGTTCCACATCGTCTTATGAAATGTTACGCATACGCCCCTGTGATACCACGTAAAATTGCTAATATTGACTATATACCACCTCGCTTAATTCGATCGCTCTCCATTTTCGTTACCAATACACGAGTCCATACTGAAAGAGTTCATATATTTATGTTGGAATCAATGCAGCCTGGTGCAAAAGCCATATACTCTCACGTCGGAAAATGAGTGTTGAGTGAATGATTTAATTCCCTGCAGAAAGTTCTTCAAAGGAAACAGAAAAGGTATGGTTTTTCAACAAAATTAACTTGTGCACGTTATCAGAATTTTCATCAAAAGGATTCTTTAGAATAGCGCTTGCAGAATCTACCTCAGTACCAACGATGCCCGTCCAGTCTTTCTACATAATGGACTGCCGCCCATGTTACCCTCACCCCAAGTGGCCAAGTGGCAGTCCTTCATTAATTTCCTCACTTATTATGGAACTCATAACAGATAACAAAAGCAAACGATGGACATGATAATGAATTTCCCGATGTAAGCGAACTTGCAATCCATTTCGCAAATTCCGTTCATGTCCAATTCAAAGACGACTGCATTCATTCAATTGAATTTGCATTTTCCATTTAACATTTGACCGAAATCGGTTTCACATCGCACTCGAATTGACATTTAGCATCGGAAGCTGCGGCAGCTGCAGCTGAGCTATGATTAAAAGACACACAGGGAACTTTGTGCATGTACGCATACGGGTCGGTTGATCAATCAATAATACCCTGTGGGTTTTGCTTGAAATGTTTTTGGGTGATAAACGAGTCGAAATCATAGAAATTCAGTAAGCCCGGTGGCGTGAACGGCACATCGAAATATCCAAATGTAAATACGCTATAATTCTGGGTAAGTAGATGTACTGTCCAACGATAAAGCACCTCGACCTTCCGGGCCCCCGTGTGTGGGAGACAGTGTGCTTCAATTATATGAAAGGGTTTTTGGTCAAGAGAACTCAGTTGTTGACGATGGTTTCAGTGTCACGATGCAGTCGTCGGAATGTCGACCTGAATGGGATATGGATTATTTTGAGTGCAATTAAGTCATGCTTGAGGGCAAAGAGTTGATTGTTCTTGGGTAAATCCATAATTTAAAACTAAATTTGAATATTTGAAAAAAATAATGAAATTGCCCGCTGGAGGACCACCTGCTACAGTTGGTGCTGGTGTTATCTGTACTTGCATTTATTCTGAAATAATTATAAAAAAGAGGTACACTGCTGTCGGTGTCAGTTGTATGCAGTCATTCGCAATCGATCGTGATGTTGTATGGCGCCTATACTGACACACACCACGGTATACAGGGAAGGACGACTTTCACTATATACCGTAGATGAATGAATTGCGATGAAAACGAGCCGGAAATCGGTTCGAAATTAATACGATTTTTGCATACAATCCTCTTCAGGCAGACTGTGACTGTGACTCGTCCTATTGCCATTTTCTGAACAAAGCGCATAGGAAGTAAATCGGGAGATTGCATTTCGTCGATTTGCATACGACGAACATTTGTTGATGATATCCATTACATAGATTCGAGGGAGTTCGACTGCTGTTTCATTTTCAACACTCGGCGACACCTCGTAGTAGCTGAACAATCTAGAAAGGTATGTGGACCATTGAACCAATTTGAATTCTTTAGTTCCTCCACGGAACAACCTCTAAGCTTGGTTGAAACATGTCTCCGTAATACATGTATGTCACAAATGTTGTATGTATTGAGGTGTGAGACTATCCAATGCAAAGTTGGTTCAGATTTTGCCCAAAGTATTGTTTGTCCCACTTGGGGATTTAACACTGACGATACTCTCATCCACAATTTTGACAGAGTATGCGCTGCGCAAAGCTCTAATCGAGGAAGATTTTCGATTTTATCTTTGGAGGGTCCACTTTTGACTTTGCTGTTAATAGCGTCGACTTGATACCACCCTCGTGGCGAAGTGTTTGCTCACATGATGCACAAGGGGAAACAAGTTTCGGAGGTCATTCCTAATGCCGTCACTGCAAATAAATCTGTTTTGCTTCTTCTCATCCCTACATCATCTACAGAATTCATTGTAGCATACGTCCATCCCTCTCGTACGGTTGCACATAAGGCAGTGACCGGAAAAAAAAGAGAGTAGTAGAGACTGTTTGAGTCCTCTTGTGAAAATGTCTAGGCTGTAGTGGTCTAGATGGGTAGGTTAGATGAATGAGCACAAGGTTGAACTCATACCATACTAGGCCATAATGCCGCTACGTGAATAGCTTCAGCATATATTTTCCTGTGTGCAGGCAGCAGGGAACCAATTACAACATTTCGCGTAATAAGAGCAGACAATCAATGCACAGTGGTCCCGTTTTATGGGAGTGGTGGAAATAAATCTGTAACTTTAGAATCCGTAAGCCAATCTTAATAAAATTTGGGATCCAGATCTTATCGTTATCCAAAATTGGTTGATGTTGCTGTAGGATTAAAGAAGTAATCTGAAGTTAAAAAAATAAAAAAAACTCAGATTTTTGGTTTAAATGCATAAAATAATTAAAAAGGCTTAAAACAAATCTGTAATCAATGTATGTAAATACATTACATTTTACAAGAACTGTTGACATATTTTTTTTTAGAAAAATAAAAAAGAAACTAAGCAGTTTAGTATAATAAGGCTCGCGCTTCATTGCTAAGTGGAAGCGAATATTTTGTTTTCGGTTCAGGCCGTAAATACACAATTTAGGGATCAGATTCTACCAACATAATAATATTTTATATTAATATAATACTTGCCATAGCGAAAATCTTTAAATTTCAACAATGAATGCTAAAAAACTGCTATATTTAAAATATTTTCGTTATCTTTATAAAGCAATTTCATCTTCCCCATTCAAACATTTAAGAGTTTAGTAATTATATGCCGAAGTCCCAAGTCAAAAATCAATTTTATCGACACTAACACCCTAATTTCCCATTTGTGTGGTCATGAACCGGCAATGCATTTTGTGACAGCGCATACAAAAACAAATAAAAAGCAATAAAAATAACCTTTGACACCAATTTTATGACCTAAAGTATTGTAATACACAATAACAAAACCTTTCTCCGCCCCCAATACCACTTGTACAATAAATGCGTTGCAAGAGATATGCAGACAAATGTCTGACGTTGCTCCACTTAAACGCCTCGTTCTGGGATACAATAAAGCAATAATATTTTAGTTCTTGCACCATCGATGGAGAATACTTTTAGCTTTCAGAAAATGTGGAAAGAAAGGAGTCCTTTCAGAGACTCTTAGAGAACTTTTGTTACAGCCCGTCCAGCATTGAAATACACGCCTCTAATGGTGGACTTAATTCATAGCCTCGTCTAGAAAATTGGTAAGCAAAATGAAAAAAAATATTGATGTCGTTCGAAGGCCAAATGTGTGTCCTTATCGAAATGATTGGACGGTAGAGGGCACCATTGACGTCACGGTCACCTTTAAAAAAAATGCGGCCCAATGATTCTGCCGTACCACAAACTGCAGCAAGTGGTGCATATTTTCCGAGTACATTGAAAGGTCTCGTATTGCCCGAGATTTCTCATCGCAACAAACACCGCAGCTTTGCTTATTAATGTGCTTATTCATGCAAAAATGATTGACGACCGTAAAGTGATCGAAGCTTTATTAAAAAACAACACTTTTCGTAATTGTTAATTAATGGAATACATGATGCACATAAAATTCATATCGAATATTAATCGCTCTTGTATTCAATAATTTCACAACATCTTTTTTTTGTTAAATTATTTTCCACTCTGAGTGAGAAATAACTTCAGATGATTTATTTCCCACGTAAGGTTAATATGCACATCATTTCCCACATTTGTCTGCGTCCTATGTTGTATCGATGTTGGCTATTCTGCGATGGTTTGCACGAATTCAAAATATGTTCAGCTTGGAGTGAAATTTACATGGGTAGACAGACACTTAGCTATGTATGGATAGGTCTACAGCCCGTAGAGGACATGGATCAAGTTTTTACATGGGAACGAGTCAGCTTTATGCCGACTCCAAGCAGCAAAGTTTGAGAAGCTTTTTCTAGACAGTTAGCACTCTTTGAGCATTGTTTTTGTATATAGAATAGAAGAATATATATATATTGCTACGGCCAATTGGAGGTAGGAAAAAGTTTCGGAGAAGGTGACCTGAAATATCCAATTTTTGAAAAATCGCTTATATCTTGAAAACGATGTGAAAGTAGACCAGTGTCGTTAGCGTTGTCAAGATGTCCATCGAATTGAATAATTTTCTTCCGTCTATGTACATGAACTGACAAGCACGACAAATAATAGCGGTGACAATCTGCAACCTTGACGGACTCTACTTTGGACATCAACCTCCTGCAGCCTCATACCATTGTGTAAGACAGGGCTCCACTTCTCACCACCTATTCTCCCTATTAAATTGAACACTGTTTGTGCAGTCCATTTAAAGTTAAATCCAAACACTATTTGTTTCGTTCCGGAACTACTCTTGCTGTAGTTTCTGTTCAAATTGTCAGTGTCAGTGAATTGTAAGTTTCTGTTGTCCATTGAACGGAATTCACACACTTCCCAACATTATCATTTGCGAAATTCTGCCAGATGCAGTATGCGCCTAATGGTGTCTGATCCGATTCAATGGGATATTTCATTTTCAAATTCATCCTGGCTTTTTGATTGCCATCCCACCCAAAGTTGCAGCTTTTAATTCTTCTCTATTCCTATTTTATTTGAGAGAATCCAATAACCGCAACCGTGTTGGGTAGGCTTGATGTTAGAATTCGTCCGTCTCCCTTAACGTGAGCAAATTGGGTTCTATATATAGTTAGTTCTACGTTGAATAAAACCATTGTATGAAACTACAAATTGGATGCGAAATGAAATCGTTAATGGGCATTCATGCGAGGCTAACCCAACAAATACGAGTGCGATGTAAAACCGAATTATCTGCAATCGGATTTTCCTGGGAACTTAGGTATTAAATTCGGCTGAAACGACCCAATACACCCATTAGTCCAGAATATTAATTTATTAGCTTATTTTATTTATTAGGAACGAGTTTCTATTTGCGTCTGAAACTATCAAATGACTCATATCCGTACATAAATACATACATACATCGTTTACGTAGTGTCAGCTTTATACTAAGGACGTTTCGTCATTATCTCATGATGTATAAACGAGGTCACATAATAACTCCCGATGGGTACCTGCTTGATATATTCCCATCACCATAACACCGACGGTGATAAGGAAAAACGCGCCTGAAGAGGAGGAATAACTTCTCTGACGACTGACTTACCAGACGTTGGTTGGAAAATTAGATAATTGTCTCAAATGTAACCACTCTAGATCTCAAATCGCAATATTGTCTGATCTATAGGCACCGCCCATGCATCGCATGTGGTTAAGGATAATCCTGTGAACAGGTCAAGCAGTATCAGTATCAATCAACTTGCCAGAACGGTTCTGGACGTACAAAGTGTTTCCGAGAAATGTGTGGTTGCCCTGCAAAATAATGACATTTTCATCAATCGCTCTTCTCTAAAATGTAACAAGGACGAATTACTCTTTCCTCGTCTATCGACAGGATGCGGACTACACTGTCGGTAATAGATCTTCTCCCAGGGGTAGCGCTAGTACATAATTAATAAGCACCAAAATGTATTGCTTTTTGGAGAGAACCCTTGGCATCAGGCGGAATACATTTTTTTAATGGCAACGCTTTAAGCCAATGAAATTGCTATTTACGTTCCAAGGAGATAATTTCTAACGGTTTTGAGGTTCCACTCATGTTGAATCAGATCCGAGTCATGCACTAACATGTTACATTTATATCTCCGATATCTGCTAAAGAAATCCAAAAAGAGGTATCGTTTAAAATGCTGTGACATTGCAGGCGCATCAGCTTTCAACTGTCATTGCGGTGACTTTGGAGAAGTTATAATGAGGATGTTAAAAATCGTATATGTACAGTCGCACACGGCGGAGAAATATCAAGATTTCGCTAACAGACAGTGGACATATTGCGAAAACTCAGCATTTAGTTTAAACAGCTTTTGGTAGGCATGAAGGACCGTCTTGCAAAGTTGTGATGAATATATGACATGTTCGACTCAAACAACACATGTAAATTTAGAGGTTAAATAACTCCAAATAGTGATATAAATTGTTTTTCCATTTGCGATTACTAGAGAACTCAATTTCTCTTTTACAGTCAGCTTGCTGGGATCTTTCGAGAAGTTACACCCTATGACGGTGCGAAGATTTAGTGACGGTCAATGACTCATGAGGACTTATTATCCATGAGGGACCCGACACTGAGATGTCATAACCATTCAATCATGTGTCTTTTTTAATGATTTCCCATCTACGGTGGCCTGGATGAATGTGTTACACGACCCGTGCCAGGGATCAGCTTGCTGAGGGCATATTTGAGACGGAGTATCCGCGAATCTCTCAAACTCCCGAATTAACTGGCGGATGTCTGCACAGCTGATCCTCCATTTCTCCGCTACTCGTGGTACATGATAAAAAATCTCACAACAATAAAAATACAAATCATCTAAAAACAAAAACGAGATCGATACAGAGTTACGAGTAATAGCGGATCCCTCAGCTCCTGAAGTGATAGCGGTTGGGGAAGTGTTTCCCTTAAAGTTTGATTCAAATATGATCAACAAATTCAATTTCTTACTCCATGACACTGACCACAGGCCACACACTCTCAATCCATCTTCGAAAATGTCAATCGACAGTAGCGAAGTCGTCAAAAATATTAAAACATATTCCATTGATCAGAAATCCAGTTGTTGACAAAAATATCATCTTCTCGGACGAGGATCATTGGTTGGCTCAATCCAAACTATTGGACAAGTGTGCGACCAAGCATCCGCAAGATGTGTGTGGGGTTTATGGCATGGCGTAATCATCAGAGCTCATTTCTTACAATTTCTTACGAAGGGGGCACCCAAACGTCCGAAGTTCTGAAGGAGAAATTTGGTTACTTTACGGGCGACATTTGTACGCCGAGATCATGCGACTTGACTTGATTATTTTCTCTGGAATTACATGTGAAGCCACCCTAACAAACCAACCACATTGGACAAACTCGATGCCAATATTGGAGATCTGACTGCACTGACAACGAATCTGAGGCGGCTATTTTTGAATTTAACTGCCTTTTGCCCTACGAATACTTTCCCTCGATACGTACAGTATCGTCCTGCAACCTGTGTTGGAGCCGAATGGAAAGTGGGTGTCCAGAAGTGGTCCAAGAGTTTCCTTGAAGTGGTTCACGAACCATTATGATGTGTGTAGTAGAAAGGTGCCGATCGACCGATGAACAGAATTATTCTCACCCTGAATGACTCGGAAACCTCTTTTACCACAGAAGAGTCTGCTCGAGTCCCTCTTGATGATCTTCTGACTCGGTATTTTATGATTTAAGTACTCAGAGAGTTCTGCACGAGTTCCAGTTCGCAATAGTTGGGGCGGATGTGGTCTTGCTGAATTCACTTTGAGTGTGCAGGGTTCCAGGTTCGACTCACCAGCAGAGCTCTCCTGGGTCACATATCTGCCTTTCTGGGGGCTGTCTTTGTTCAAGGCAAATTTACCAATTCAACTTCATAGCTCCTCTGGATGCTTAGGGGGACAGCCCGCCCCTTTGAATGTGTACGAGTTCCCAGAAGAGCGTGTGTGTGTTGTTGCTTCCGCAGAAATCTCTGCTCAGAATAAAATTGTTGTCGATGTTCATTTCTAGGAAAATCGAGTTTTGTTAAGTTTTAGGTACTAATAAATGCCAGTACCATACTGCATAGCTTGTTGTTATGTGACTGTGGCTATTTACTTATGATACAAAACGAGTAATTCCCGAAATTGAATGCATTTATTCATTTTATTCATCAACAACAGTTACATGTGATTTTAGAGGAATCACGTCCATTCCGAGACCATGGCAGTGTTGCTTACTCATTTTGCCCCATTGCTATTCTCATGCCTATTATGAATAAAATTCACAGTTTAAAAGTGGACTCCAGTTATGGAGTGGGCCACCCATTATTCTTGAATACTGTGCAGATTCACTTTACAGCTCCCTATTATACATTTTTAATCTTTCGTTAGCGGAAGGTGTTTTTCTAGATGAGTGGAAAGATTCATTCTTAATTCCCATTCACAAATCCGGCTCTAAAAATAATATTGAAAATTATAGAGGTATATGCAAACTCTCCACGATTCCTAAATTATTCGAAAGTATAGTAACAAATAAAACTGAATTCTTAATCAAAGGCCATATTCGCAGCACGGTTTTATATGCGGACGCTCGAATATGCTGTCGTAGTTTGGAAATCGGCGTTCACAACATTTTCCGACCGTATCGAAAAAGTTCAAAAGCGATTCACTAAGTATCCCAATCCCAATGCATTTTTTTTAAAATGCATTGGGATTTTTGCCCATCCTATAAAACAAGGTGCCAGCAGCTTGGCTTAAAATCCCTTTCAATTAGACGCACCATTTATGATGTTATGTTTCTTAGGGATATACTTTGCAGTCATATAAAATGTTCTTGTATCTTATCCATGATTCAATTTCGTACGCCATCTAGGTCACTCCGTACTTGGAATATTTTATTTGAAAAGTTCCACAATACAGACTATGGTGGAAATGAACCATTAACGAAGGAATGAACATTCACATCATTTGGATTTGTGTCATACTAGACCGGTCTTTAAAAGTACCTTATTAAGCCTTGTTATTTTTTAACAATTTATTAAATTGTGAAATTAAGTATTACATATTGTTAATAATAGTAAGAATAATGCACTTCAAAAAATGTGTTAACACCTATGTAGCTTGTAGATTAAATAAATAAAGAAAATACCCTCCGAACTTTTACCCAAATTGGGAAACCCGACGTTACCTGAACAACTTTCAGCCTGACATCGAAGACACAATTCATATTTCCAATAAGAAACATGCTTCGGAATCCTCGGGGAAAAAAATTCCGATAGAAATTGACGACTTTTCCCCGGGAAGTGAAAATATCGGGGAAACAAGAAATTCCCGGAATTCATATAGGCATTAAAATCGTCGAACTTCGAAGACAAGCGAAAACTAAAAACAAAATGCTTTTTTTTCATTTCAAACAAAACTAAGAAACAATGTAACTATCCGGATACTTCTGCCTTTAGCCTAAGTGGGTGTCGAATAGGGACGGCATTGAATAACACATGATATATCATGGATCTCTGCTAGGGGCTCCATGTTCGTTATTTTGGAAGAGGCTGAATTTTCCAAAATGTTACCTTACACATCCGTTAATCCATTCGCTGAAGCTGTTTCTGTTTCAGAACTTGCTATTAACGAGTAAATAGAGAAGCACGCTGAATCGGTTCGCCGAATCAGTACGACTCTTATGACTGTTCTGCATCCGCAGCTTTGTGATTACCTCGAGAGTGGTATGAAAAGATGGCGTTTGCCCCACTGAATGGATTCATAACAACTCACATCACCGCTGTTGCTATCTCTCTGTTTAATGGTAATCTTGTTCAGTAGAAAATTTGAAAGCAAGATTTTCCGATTAAATCGAAATTTTCCAGAACTAAATTTCACGTGCCATTTCCTGCTATATTTGTTGATTTGCAGTTTCTACACACCGTACTTTGTGCCTTATTGTTCGAGGCGACTTCTTACGAATTCTACCTTGCTGATCAAAATATTTAAGTAGCCAAGAAAGTGAAACAACTGCTGACATCAGCGGTGGTACGGAAATCAATTAAACTTTTCCGCATAAGTCGAACTTCACTGATTTCATTAAGTGAAGTGGATCGAATACAAATGCAGAGCAAAACAGTCGAGGTATTGCTCTGCAGCAGGCTGCAGGCGGTCGTCATGTAGTCAACCAAGTACTTGAAGTTGAGGACAAAATTTCGAGTGCAAATTAATTGAAAATGCGGTACAGGGGAGGCTTTTATCTGCGTAACCGTAAGAGCTGACAAAAGGAAATGTAGGCTACCAGTATATTTCCTGATTAACCTTTAAATACCTCGAACAAGGGGGATATAACTGCAGTAGTTGATTTCCTTTGCACATAAGCGTATGTATGGGTGTTATCAGTTTGGAGTGTGGAGTTATCCTCTGGATGGCTGCATGGATTGAAATGAAACTTTACAAAACTGATTGCTCATGTTCTGGTTAAGGACATAGACAGCGTTTATCCTTTTTCGGAGACTGGTTTGCTATCATTTGCCAGGCTACATATGTATGTATGTCCGGTAAGTAATCCAACAAATGGGGCGAAGTAAAGAGTGCAGGAATAGGAGCGAATGGAGGAGGCCGATCAACATCGTTGGTAGTAAGTACGAACGGCAATGAGCCAAAGTGGCTACCTTGTGGCACTCCCGATGTGGCATTGATGGGTTTGAAAACAGATGATCGGATGAAACAGATGAATAATTATAATTTGAAAATCCTCTGCCTTCTAAATGGAAATTGATCCACTTGGAGAGGCTGGATTTGCAACCATGGGCTGTGAGTTTGAGCATAATGACATGGTATAGATATGTACAAAACTTGTTCCATTTTACCCTCTTCAAATTTTTGAGACACAAAGTCAGCAATGTTTGCAGTAGTCAAATATATTCCCAAATTCTTCGTTTACTTCTCATACCCGTACCACTTTAAGTCACATAGTAGTAGTGAACATGAAAAGACAGTCATTCTTTTCTGATCTGCTAAGGAATACAGAGAGAGATATTATTTAATAAAGTTGAAAGAAAATATATATATATAAAGTGATTAAATAAAGTCGGTTAAAATTTGTACATATGGACGAGTTCTTATATAAGTGAGAATCCTAACTTTGTTGAAGATACCACAGAGAAAACCTAACAATTGAAACGTGATAATGGAAGTGGAAGTGCTGATAGCCATTTCGCGTATGATCGCGTATGATATTCGATGATGATAGCGAATAGAGCTGTTATTTTCATCAACTTGAAGTTTTTTTAATTTTTTGTTTATTAATTTTGTGCAGGGTTGAAGCATAGGGCACCAATCCCCTTTTTTTTCCAAGTACTTCATGTCTTATTTTACACGTTTTTTTTCTGGAACGTATCGACCGTGTAATATCAGAATTACGTGCATACGTAACAAAATGTAGTAGACGTAGCGCTAAGTGTCAGACTGTATTTGAAATGCCAATTTAACGTCATTTCATACATGGCATGACTGGCACAGCGCTGAATAAAAAGGTATACGAGGGTGGTGACAGGCGTGGGGACGATGGTGGTGAAAGTGTAGGTTTCTTGGAGTCGAGTATCGAGACTACATCCGGGAATAGCGAAGTATACAAAATATTTATTAAACAAACCCGCATCATCAGCAACCATTGAAAGAATTTTTTTGTTTCCAGTGGTCATTCGTACATACTAAAAGCCGAATTAGGCTTCATTTGAAAAACATGTGCATAGTATATGGAAACTCGTAAAATGAAAGATAAAAATAAAACAGATGAATATTGAACTCGCAATTTTTTTATTTAAACTTGAAATTGTGGTGTTTTATCTCTTATTTCGTCGTTTTGTGTCTATCCGTCATCCACTAGTTGGAAATCACACTTGAAGTTTAACGTTTTCTATGTATGTAGCACACGTAGGTAGTAACTGAAAAACAATGGGGCGTGTAGTTTATTCATAGAACAACGCGTAATTAATAAGAGTGGATTACCTCATGTAGTCTACTCAGCCATCTATGATTATACCATGCTTCAACACGGTTAAATTATCAAATTTCGTTACCATTTTGATTTTTTTGCATTTTACACACACATGCGTCACATGTTTCCGGTGCTCAATGCCGAGGTAAAAATAGAGTAGTCTTGTCGGATTTGGCATAAAACTGTATGTCCCTGCCACTCGTGAGAGAACAATAGCACGCACACGCCACAGCACGATTGGTAGTAGAAGCTAGGCCCTGGCCGTCTATGGACTGTCCATATTTCAACAAGCGAAGATCGATCATTTAACAACACTCAACCTTAGTTTCCTATTCAGCGAAGCAGTCAGAGAGGTGGATTACTTGTTTCGATTAAACATATGAGATCTCTGTTGGTGAATAACGCGTCGTATTTGAGCCAGAAAACAGGTTATGCTTCTATTGGGTTCCTTGGAATAAACACCCGTACTTAATCCCTTCGCCGCCTTTAACCCATTGCAATTGACAGAGGTTTGTCTGAGAATCAGACTTTCAGTCCGAACTGGATTCTGAGTGAAAAGCTCTTCTCAAAGATAGACAGAGATGTCCGGGCTGGCGGTGTGGCTTGGCAGGAAGTCGTTGTTAACAATTGTAATGACTAGTGTAGAAGTTCTGCCCATAGCAAAACACTACTTGCTTTAGATAGCCAATTATCTTCCGAACATATCTAGTGGATAAAGGTAAAGAAATCTATTTAGTGCAGCGAGTGGGGTACTTCCTAGCACCTCGCCGATGGCGATGCAGGCTAGCCTCTTCCCTCGGCTTAGGATATTACAGTAGACAGCTTTTTCAACAACTGTCCAGTGTCCACCGTGCTTTGACTTGATGCACTAGCCTTGGCCTGACTATTAAGGTGCATAGCCAATGCACTGGATGGCGCATTTGGCAGTGCCTGCCAACCAATGCGTGATGTGCGACTATAATCCGTACTTACAACCAATGGCATTTTTGCAGCAGTGTACCGCCGTAGAGGCTTTGTTGACTCGATCTCAGAAGACCCATTTGAGGTGAGCACCAGCTCTTTGTCACATAGTGAGAATGGTCGAAGGAATGTGAAATGACAACGAGTTAACTCCCAGGCGGAAGGTGTCTGTCCGAAGTAGGTAGGTGGGTACGTGGGTGGCCTAAGGCCTTACATGCGTGCTTATAACACAGGGCCCGAAAAGATCTATATTTGACATGTGCACTTCCTTACGACTAAAACTGATCAGTGATGTTGATATCCTTTTGATGAGTGAAATAAAATTACTCCTTGCTGTTACTCCTATTTCCAGGCCAAGCTATCAAGTTCTGGCTCTGCCCAGCGCTTTGTTTTCCAGTTTTTGCTTATGGAACTAAACCGCGTGAATAAACAAGGAATTGCCTGAGATTCGATCAGCTTAGATCCATTTTCGCAAGACTGTGCACTTCGTCGTTTTTTTCGATACCAGTTTGCCTTGGTAACCAGCATAGACGCTTTGTCTACATAACCTGACCAGTTGCGATGTCAAAATGTCCGAAGCCATGCATTTTATTGCCACCAAAGGTCCCTCCAATCTAAGGAGTACAGTCTATAGTTCTAGTTTTGCTGTACTGGCTGCACTCATTAAAATTATAAAGTATTACTAAAGCACAATCTAATTGAAATGTTGTACATTTTGCAACGTGTTGTAATCGGATTTATTGCAAATTTCCATTCTCCTTTGTGTATTCAAAAATCCGATTAATTTGCATGAGTTTCTCCTTCAAAGGAGATTGTGCGTTGCTTTCCTATGAAAGAGACATTTTGCGCAGATGGAATTACTTTCGGGGGTCGGTCCCAAAACAGGGCACTGAGGATGGTAGACCCGTAGTCTTGAGTGGGCCGGAGAGTAGTTCGACAGTGGAGGAAGTCATTTTGGCGATTGAATCGCTAAAAGTTGGCAAATCCGCCGGTGTGGATGAAATCCGGCTAGAGATGCTTAAGGCCATGGATAAAGAGGGAGTTTTATGGCTCTCTCGTGTCATTAAAGTGGCCTGGGAACGTGGTGAGACACCTGGCGATTGGCAAACTGGGGTGATTGTCTCACTTTTCAAGAAGGGGGACAAAAGAGATTGCTCCAACTACAGCGGCATATCTCTTTTAAGTATCCCCGGGAAAGTCTATGCTAAGGTGTTGGAAGCGCGTTCTAGAGCTATGGTCGAGCCCAGGATGGGGGATGAACAGTGCGGCTTTCATCCCGGCAGAAGTACAACCGACCAGCTTTTCACTCTAAGAATGGTACTTGATTTGGAAAAGGCTTATGACCGAGTTCTTCGAGGTAAACTCTGGAGTGTCCTGCAGGCGTATGGGATTGATGGTCCTCTTCTGAGGGCCATTCAGTCTCTAACACAAACTGTAGCAGCTGTGTTCGGGTAAACGGTGCTAAATCAACACCTTTCACCGTGGACGTTGGACTTCGCCAAGGGTGTGTCTTGTCACCTCTCCTTTTCATTGTATATATGGACTGGATGTTGCAGCGCAGCAGAGGTGAGGAATTTTTCACATTGGGAGAGTTGAAGTTAAGTCATCTTTTTTTGCAGATGACTTAGTTATACTCACATCCTTCCAGAAGGAGCTCCAGCGCTCTTCCAACTCTCACCTATGGCTTTCAACTTTTGGTAATAACCGAAAGAATAAGATCGCTAATACAAGCAGCCGAAATGAGATTTATTCGTGCTGTTGTGGGATTTACTCGGCGGGATTGGGTGAGAAACACGGCAGTGCGCTGGTAATTCAATGTTGAGACAGTCTTCCGATTCTTCCGAGGCAGGCACGAGGCGAAAACGATTCCATTAGGTAAACGACAACATTAGACAGACCCAGGACGAGGTGATTGGACCATAAGAGATGATGATAAGTTTCTCCTTTATTTATCATAGCGTGAAATCCACTCTAGGACTTTAAATTAATAAACGAATTTGACAATTCAGACAATGTTCCGCTTTACAAATGAGGGGTGTAGTGCAAAACAAAAAAGAGCAGGGGAAACTAAACTACCCACGTGCAGTGTTACCGTAATTACCTGAGCGGATATTAAGCACCGACGACTAACGTATTATCAATGTGATAAATTACGCATTTAGGTATGTGTCTATCTATAAACATGTCTCTTCTGGCGCCTAAGCCCTTGGGTTTGTGTTCCGGAACACGTGCCAGCGACTAAGCAGCTTGTTAAACTTTAATTAAGGATACCGCGGAAAATTTATTCCTTCAATAAACCAGCAAGGAATACCAATAAAACACGCTGACACACAGAAGCACACACAGCCACAGTGGGGCACATTTAACTCAGCACTATGTATGTACACATGTTGGGATGAATAAATTTGTACAACCCCCACTCTCGGACTGGGTAGCTTTGACTACAGAAGCACATATCACTTCAATGGCATCCTTTGGGGAGGGGGCTCTTGCTGCGTGCATCCTTGCGCGGCGCCCTTACTTACATCTCGTCGAATGAAAAATGATGAATAGGCCTGTGAAATTGAGTCGTGCTTTGTTTTTTTTTTTGTGCTTTTTTTCGTGCCACTCTCCAGCTGCCATTTGCCGTCTACGTATCATTGTCAATTCGGCTGCAGAAGAGGATTTAAATTTGCTTTGAGTGTGTCACTGTGCATGCTGCTGTGAAATCGATTTCTCAGAAGGAGTAGTCGCATGGGGTGGGGATAGTGAGAGGAAACATGATTCTGAAAACCGAATACACAGCAGTGCGGATGGAAGTGATGCCGAGTAATATCCGTCGTGACTGTAAGCTTTATGCTTTTAACGGGAAAATGTTGCAGAATTGAAAGGTATTATTGTACTATGAAGAGAATGGTGCTGGATGTACGCACGGTTGCGACTGCAAGGTGCTTGCGATTGCGTAATGATTTGTTGAGGTTTTTTTTTATTCACTGGCAACCAAAGCATTCCTGGAATAATTTAGAGTTTGCGAAATTCGTTGATACAAAAACAAGAAATAACAAAAATGCAATGAACCAAAGCAAAGGAACTATTACCCCAGGTTTTTAGTATTACTCTTCGGAGTTACGCTCTACGGGTTCTGTGGCGAGCCAATTATTGCATTTCTGCCCATTAAAAAAATGTTCAAGGATTAAAAGATCATATGGGATTGATGGTCCTCTTCTGAGGGCCATTCAGTCTCTAACACAAACTGTAGCAGCTGTGTTCGGGTAAACGGTGCTAAATCAACACCTTTCACCGTGGACGTTGGACTTCGCCAAGGGTGTGTCTTGTCACCTCTCCTTTTCATTGTATATATGGACTGGATGTTGCAGCGCAGCAGAGGTGAGGAATTTTTCACATTGGGAGAGTTGAAGTTAAGTCATCTTTTTTTGCAGATGACTTAGTTATACTCACATCCTTCCAGAAGGAGCTCCAGCGCTCTTCCAACTCTCACCTATGGCTTTCAACTTTTGGTAATAACCGAAAGAATAAGATCGCTAATACAAGCAGCCGAAATGAGATTTATTCGTGCTGTTGTGGGATTTACTCGGCGGGATTGGGTGAGAAACACGGCAGTGCGCTGGTAATTCAATGTTGAGACAGTCTTCCGATTCTTCCGAGGCAGGCACGAGGCGAAAACGATTCCATTAGGTAAACGACAACATTAGACAGACCCAGGACGAGGTGATTGGACCATAAGAGATGATGATAAGTTTCTCCTTTATTTATCATAGCGTGAAATCCACTCTAGGACTTTAAATTAATAAACGAATTTGACAATTCAGACAATGTTCCGCTTTACAAATGAGGGGTGTAGTGCAAAACAAAAAAGAGCAGGGGAAACTAAACTACCCACGTGCAGTGTTACCGTAATTACCTGAGCGGATATTAAGCACCGACGACTAACGTATTATCAATGTGATAAATTACGCATTTAGGTATGTGTCTATCTATAAACATGTCTCTTCTGGCGCCTAAGCCCTTGGGTTTGTGTTCCGGAACACGTGCCAGCGACTAAGCAGCTTGTTAAACTTTAATTAAGGATACCGCGGAAAATTTATTCCTTCAATAAACCAGCAAGGAATACCAATAAAACACGCTGACACACAGAAGCACACACAGCCACAGTGGGGCACATTTAACTCAGCACTATGTATGTACACATGTTGGGATGAATAAATTTGTACAACCCCCACTCTCGGACTGGGTAGCTTTGACTACAGAAGCACATATCACTTCAATGGCATCCTTTGGGGAGGGGGCTCTTGCTGCGTGCATCCTTGCGCGGCGCCCTTACTTACATCTCGTCGAATGAAAAATGATGAATAGGCCTGTGAAATTGAGTCGTGCTTTGTTTTTTTTTTTGTGCTTTTTTTCGTGCCACTCTCCAGCTGCCATTTGCCGTCTACGTATCATTGTCAATTCGGCTGCAGAAGAGGATTTAAATTTGCTTTGAGTGTGTCACTGTGCATGCTGCTGTGAAATCGATTTCTCAGAAGGAGTAGTCGCATGGGGTGGGGATAGTGAGAGGAAACATGATTCTGAAAACCGAATACACAGCAGTGCGGATGGAAGTGATGCCGAGTAATATCCGTCGTGACTGTAAGCTTTATGCTTTTAACGGGAAAATGTTGCAGAATTGAAAGGTATTATTGTACTATGAAGAGAATGGTGCTGGATGTACGCACGGTTGCGACTGCAAGGTGCTTGCGATTGCGTAATGATTTGTTGAGGTTTTTTTTTATTCACTGGCAACCAAAGCATTCCTGGAATAATTTAGAGTTTGCGAAATTCGTTGATACAAAAACAAGAAATAACAAAAATGCAATGAACCAAAGCAAAGGAACTATTACCCCAGGTTTTTAGTATTACTCTTCGGAGTTACGCTCTACGGGTTCTGTGGCGAGCCAATTATTGCATTTCTGCCCATTAAAAAAATGTTCAAGGATTAAAAGATCACCACCAGCAGGATATAATATTAAACCGGCACGTATCGACGCCAAGGCGACTGCGTCCAAAAAGTATTTAATTAAAACCTCAACGAGTTTACACTCGCTTACACACAAAGAACAGGTTCTAATGAGGTTCGAAAGTCTCGAAAAGGAAAAAGCCGAACTAAGGACGAGACTCGCTAATATGGAAGACCTCTGGACAATTATAAGATATGAACTTTGTCAATTAAGGGCAGAAAAAATTGAAAATCTAGAAAAGAAAAAAAAACGTTGATTATTCTACGGATGATGAAGAACTCGCTAGCGAAATCAACAGGATGACAGAAAGGCTACCGGGCAAAAAACGAAAGGCCGGTTCCTCGCCGAAGGAGAATGAAGACAGAAAAGGTTCGTCTTACTATTAACAAAAAAAAACTAAGGGACGGGCACCCCCGCCAATTAATATATATACAACAAGTTACACTCTAATTTAAAGTCAACAGTACGGTTTGAGTATAAAGTAACAGCGCTCAACAACAGTGAGTGGAAGATAAATGTTAAGGACTCTGACAGCTATGGCCGCTTTTACATATGCCACTATTTTCTGCAATTCTCTTTTGTGATCGGAAGCCACTTTTCCACGAGAAATCAATTCAGTTGCAATTCCTGCTAAAATGTTCCGCTTCCTGACCCTGATATTTCACACATGTATCATCTCTTATATATAGCATGGTTCCTATACCCAACACTGAGAAGAGAGATAAAAGGGAATAGAACACCGCATTTCTCTACCGCATTCCTCTAGCACACGCAACTCGGCCTACCACAAATTGAGGAATCCCCGACCTATAGGTTACTCTCCCAAAAACTGAATGCGCAAAAAATCCAGTGGAACACGTGTGGAAATAAGTCCGACAGAGCTATTTCCACACGTCGTAGCTAGGGGACGCCATGCGTCTTATTTAAAAGAAGGTATTTTGAGGACTTGAAACTTAAAGGCCTAAAAGTAGTCGACGCTGCTAATTTATTATCCAAAAGAAAACAACAGTCAGGCTCCGAAACTGTGACACGTGTCGGATTACCTCTTCTCATGCTTAGCTTCCAAAAATCAATTCAGATATGAAAAATTCTAGATATGATCATCATCATCCTCATCTTCTGACCCCCTTGATCCAATTCAGGCGTCGCGGGGGTAATGCACGCACGAGAGCTCTCCAGACCACTCGATCCTCCGCCTGGCGTTATGCCCAAGCACAACTAGGTGAGTTTTTGGACTTGGCCCAACTACCTCGTCCTGGGTCTGCAAGCGGTCGGCTGCCGGATGGAATCGCAATCAGTTTTGAAGCAGAAATTGAAGCCTTGCGCAAAAGCTCGAACTTAATACCATTATGCAACCGTTGTCAGGGACTCAACCACACTCAGAAGTATTGTCAAAAAGATTCGCGATGTGTCAAATGCGCCGGTGAGCAACTGTCGGCGGAATGGAACGAACGTAAGACTACACCAGCTACTTGCATTACTGTAAAAGAAATCATCCATAACGTGGCTGCGAAGTAGCAAAAGAGCTTCAGAAAAGACGTGACCAAATCAAAGCGAAACTGCGTCAACAACCAAAATCGCCAACAAACGACGTATAGTTACGTACGTTTGGAAGGATGAGTGCTGCTTCGTTTCACAGCGTGCACCATCCTTCGTCGTGGCACCACCTTCAGACTTTATTAAATTCATCCTGAGCTGAGGACTAGGTCTGCATAAAATCAATACCAATTAGCAAATTTAGCAAGTGCTTTGGCAAGTGCACTGTTTTAGATGAACTTATTTTTGGTAAACAAAAGGGAATTATCCTGTAATCCTTATAGACTGCTATTGGCTAATGACCATTCCTTCGGGTGGCATAACAAAGAACTGAACCTATCGTCTACAACAACAGTTACATCTTCATTCGTACATCGGGGCCAAATGTCAAGTGCCGAACTTAATTAATTGCATTTAATGGCAGCGTGCTCAAGCCTACATACGTAGATATGTAGGTTTTAGTTGAATTATCTCATCCCCGTAAGTCAAGTGTGGTTCTTCATACGAGCTGAAGAGTCCACTCAGGAACACATTTTGCAGCCCACGAACTGATAATTGAGTAAAATGGAATGTTGCTGGTCTATCACTTCATAACTACCATTATTTAGAAGGGCCATGTATGAATTCACATCAATTGTACACGGGGAGTTAAGTGACATACTAGTATTGATGTTCACTTGTGTGTGGGTTTCTGATCGGACGACAACAATGTCCTTTATAAAATTCAGTAGTGATTTTGTCATGAAACTGCACCCACGTGCAAACAAAACAATCATGATGGTGTCGCCTCCATCCAATCGCCTGCAAGTGCAATGATGATATGTGCATACGTTGGGATTACCACAAGGCTCTAACCGATTTCAATTTCGCACATAATGAGGCATCGCGTAACGAATACGTCTGTAAAAATAGCCATCTAGACGCGAGGGTTGTCAGGTGTATGCATAGAGTGGCGTTTTTTCCGTTACTTAAATTGATATAGTACAATAAATGATAAAAAAAGGCCAATATTCAGATCAAAGCTAAATTCAAACGGCAAGTGCTGCACGTACATATACCCGAATACAGAAGTGAACACACACATTTTCCTTCAAATTACTTGGGACATAATTTGTATTTCGACAGGGCGGAGTTTATTCGAAACAATGAGATGGCAAAGAAGACAGCTTTTAAATTTTATTAAAGCACCTGCTGGACGGGGACTTTCTGGTTGGGCACATGCCCAATGTATGCCCGATGAGCGGAGTCTCAGTATCGTTTGCTACAAGAAAGGGGAACCTTCTCATTGCGTACTTAATGTGTGCACGCCGGCAACTATTTATGTATGGACAATCTGATAGGTCTTTGTCAGTGCAGCATCAAGCCATGGAAGTCCACGTCACGGACGCACAATTTTATCTCGTCATCATCATCATCTTCTGACCCGCATAATCCACTACAGGGATCGCGGGGGTAATGCACGCACGAGAGCTCCAGGACACTCGATCCTCCGCCATCGACTCTAACTCATCAGGAGTTATGCCCAACCAGGTAAGTTTTTGGACTTAGCCTAACCAGCTCTTCCTGGGTCTGCCAAGCAATCGCCCACCTGATGGAATCGCATTCAAGGGATGCCTCGGAAGTCGTGATGATAAGGACATTTGTGCCACGTGACCAAACCATGAAAGCATAGCCCTTTCCGTTGACATAAGCAGCAAACGAGCTATACGCCGAAATAACTAGTTTCCACATTTCTGGATGAGAATGGAGGATTCTTGCCTTCCAGGTCGGTAACGAACTCATCGAGCCATTCAATGACGAAAACGGTTGTAGACAATCGATGCGCTGTCACTTTGTGCACATGGCTCTGATGAAGTCCAACAAACAGAAAAAATCGTTCAGAAGTCCACTCAATGAAAGTGACGTGGTCTTCAGAGCACAGGAGTCGTCAATGGGGCGTTGGCTGAGCGCATTGAGACCGAAGCAGCTTAAACGGGTTCAAAGGTGTATGCTTAAGAAAGAGCACACAACACAACAATGAAGGTCTCCCGCAACTGCGACAATGTGCGTTTTGTGGGCAGGATCTCCTATTGGCCAGTATCTCGTACACATTACCTCCAAACTAGCGACATGAAGACGAGTTCGCCGAAAGATCGGTTTGGATCCTTGTACTCAGGGCATATTAACCTTGATGTTGCACAGCTTGTCAGTCTGGCCCATCTAAGGTTTGCTATTTCAAGGAAGTGCGATTAGCATTGATTGCTTGTAGTGGGGTGTGCTCCCCCTCTGCAAGCGAGCACTGAAGGGCAGATCCCTGTCCAACCAGTTCGTGACCCTTCTCATTTCCTGGGATGTCACTGTGACCTGGAACCTAGCCGACACGCTTTCCGACATAGTCCCGCCTGGAACCCACTAGAATTATTTGGCAGTCTGTAGGCTTGGGAAATGTTCAGGAAATGCGAGAACGCAAACCACAAACTCCGTTTCTGCGTGCAAAAAAAATATCATATACATAACCTACCATCAGCAAGACCACTCCTCCAGACGTCTCCAGTGGTGGCCAGTCGCTATTTCGCCTTAAAAAGGATAATTTCATCATAAATCAGTCGTAAATGGAACTTTTCGCCGTTTCCTTTAGAATACGAGCGCAACACATGTACGCCATCTCACGGAGGCACCCCTCCGCTCTAAATCATCGCATAACTTCGATTTAAGATTCAATTCTCTGGGGACAATTCTGTGTCATTAATTTCCCGCCCAAGTGTGATAAATCTCAACCCGACGCGTCGACCTTGTGCAAAGGTCAAACGCCCGAACCACCGCAGCCCCGTTGAATTATTTCATTCGTTCTTCCGTAATTTACTTAATGAGCAAAAGTAACTGCAATGTGCCGCACAATTTTCGCTACGCCCTCGCACATCACCCATCCTAAGCAGAGATATAAATCATACGTATGTTTCCAGCGCCGTGCCGTTGCTGCTCTGCCCGTACGCAACAATATCAGGTACGCACTCGGAAAGGAGGTGTTAAAATTTATCAAAAGTCATTTCTCTCTTCCGATAAGCGCCTCCAAGCCACCGTCAGAGCGGAATTTGCGTGCACAAGTTATGAAGCATACGTGCTCAGTGTGTTCGCCTTATCTCGTGGGGATCCCCAAAATTGTATCATTTTTAAAAGCGGGCGCCATGCGAGATTGTGAGTGGGTTGCTGTTGCGGAATACTTTCATTTGGATGTGCTCACATTATTGCCGAAGGGTTACTCAACGCATCTGCACACTTGAGCGTACATTATGTTGGCGTGCGTGTGCTTGATGTGTGCACAACACACGAGGTTCTTGGAATACTGAACTAAGTGAAAGGTGTCCTTAACAGTTCCCGAGGCGGGCGGGGCGATAAATTCACTTCCTAGTTTGTGACAAGCAATGGCTTGTATATTGTGAATTGATTGAACGTGTTGGGATTAATTTTAAATTGCTGCGTACAGACAGTTGGGTGTGAGTGCCTCTGAGCAACGGGGAGGCGCGATTGTGCTTCACTCGTTTTTAGTACTTCACTAACATTTCGCAATCGGTGTGTTTTATTGACACAAGTGTACACACAGAGGTACATGTGTCAAAAGTGAGGTGAAGCATACGCGTCTTAAAGTTGTGAATAGGTTTTGATGTTTCACGCGACGAAGCGAAGCAGTTGTGGAGCATCAGTTTGAAAAGAGGTTTGCTCAAGAATCAACACGTTCTACCTTGCATTATTCATTTCAATTATGTGTAAATGCCAAATCGCGTCCGTTGTGGCGGTTTGACTGTTTCACATCACTTACGGCAATCTCAAGAGAACCATTTGCCATGAATCCCAGTATCCTTGAAAGGATAAAAGTTCCTGATTGATGGTGATTTCCCCTGATCACTGTAGCGAGTGAAGTGCCCATACACTCTTCCTGTGCAAATAAGCAGTTGATTCGCAGCAATGCACAGGGAGTTGATTTCTCACTGGTTTCAGTGTATCGATGTCCTCACTTCTCATTGGAGGCACTCCATGCAGCTGATAGCTTCTCCATGGTAATTTGTTTACCAAGTAGTCGATTAATTTACGCAATCATACAGCGTGCGACTGTGCTGGGAATTGCTCACCAAAATGTTCTTAAACTCACACGCCACCGCAGCGCAGATTGAATGGAATTAAATTTCAAATTTGGCTCCACGCGTTTTAATGAGGATTTGCTTTTGAAATACGATCCAACTTTGTGGGGGTGACTTCTCTGATTTAATGCCTACTGCTGATGCCATCTGATGGAATATTAATCGAAGTCGTTTAGTTGTGTGTAAGGGCTTTTGGATGAGGACATTAATTATTACCAATCGCGTTGGTTACATTGTGGGGACTTGAGTGAATTTATTGAATACTCAGTGTGAGCTTAACCAGAAACCGATAGGAATTACCACGCAACGACGGATGTGGTAGTGGAATGGTCGCACATTACGTGTGTATGTATGTACGAAATCATTTTGAGCGATTGGACCTTTTGTCGCAGGACAAACGAAGATCTGGCCGTTCATAGAAGGCTTAGTTGCGTAGAATAGTGGGGAATGAAGAACGACAGTAAAGAAACGAATACAAAAGTGAGGAGGTTTTTTTTTGTCACTGGATCCTGACCTGACTCGTGACATGTGTCAAAGGCAAAAATGCTCAGTTAGCACTGCCATTTCATCATGGGGAGACTTATATGTTGAGTAACGCTTACAAACTGTGGACATTTTATTTGATTTTTTTTTTAATTATACGAGCAGTAATACGGGCAGTTTCGCCATTTTACGGTAGCCATAGGCGAACTCGAGTTCTATTGGCCAAATTTCACGCTTCATTTTCAAGTCTCCAATTGCTATGCGTAGGATGCGCAAACGCCAGTGTAAATGAAAACTGCCGTTGGCAGCAAATGAGATTGTATCACTCGACTACGTTCAATGATTTCGAAATTGGCTTTCCCCAAAATGCACTAGCTGAACTAGGTCGACATGTACATACAGACAGCGAATCAATGAACCAATAAGTTCGGTGAGCAAATTATCTCTCGAATTGATCGCCAAGACCGTGAGATTTGCTCACTTGATTGATTCTCAACCGGTGACGTGTCGTATTGCGGTCAGTCCGATACAGTCGGTTGCATTGTACGGGCAACACCGTTCGTTGAACTGACGTCTGCCGATGGAGACTAAGCAAAAAAATACCCACAGTTGTATTTCTTTTTTTAATTAAATCTATTTATTAAAATTACATATCATTACAATAGCTGCTCCATCGGCTTGGTCAGATCCGCGTGCTCACGTTGGAGCTTTCGGGGGTGGTGAGCTGGCTTAATTAGCCTTGATTGCGATTGCTATTACTGATCTGGTAAAATTAGTACAGCACGTTGTTCGCTCGTTAATTAGTTCTGATTGCCACGATACCATGGTTTTCGAAGTCTAGCTGCTGTTTCCTGAACAGCATGTAAGTGGATGATGCTTCTTGTTGCTATGCGTCGAATGATCGCTTTTAAAGTAATAAATATACCCCACGACAAAAACAGACATACAGAACTCATCGGCTGATCATACCGAAACAGAAGGCCGATGTTTGATAATCATTTCCTAGACGAAAGATGCTCCCTGAGCACTCGAAAGAAGTGGAGCCGTGAGTTACGAAAAATTGGTTGAACCCAGCAAAAGTTTTGTGTGCATAGACGAGCACAAGAACTGGCTTTGCAACCTCGCACTATCGCATGGACTCTGTGCATACGGGCATTCCGGGCATGGAAGAGTCGAAGAATTTGTTAGACTTAGAGCAGGAGATCCGCTATTAAAAACTTATTACTAGCAGATTCAATCACAACATTCAATCGTAGATGGAAAGGATTGAAAACTTGTACTACGGTAAACCTGCAATGGAGTGTATTTTCAACCAAAACCTTCTACGGGTCAAAGGAAAAGACATCCATCAGATTATAGGTATTATTACTGGTCATTGCCTGGAATTGGCATCACTTCATAACTTCCATGGAATCCGTCCATCGCTCGCCGTCACTAGAAAGAGGCGTAGTAATCCGATAACCTACATGATTTACCGGAGGTAAAAGAAAATTCCGATCTCTGGACTGAATCCAACGACATCGAAATGTTCACCTAAAAAAATCCACAGTGTATAGTAAGGATTTTTCAGCCTTTCCTGGCTCATCTTCCAACTACCACAGCGGCCCAACTAGGGGTACCTATGACCTCTGTGCACCTGTGGTTATGTGTTTAGACCTGTATTATCAGAATGCAAAGGCTGGAGTGAATCCGAACTCTGATCTACTTAAATTAACCTAATTGATTAATTCTCAAGAGGCCATCACTTTAACACATAGTCTGTCAACAAAGAGGTGTTACCACAATTCAAACCACACTACAAAGGCACCGGGCATCAATGAGTGCATGTCTGCTAAGCATGTTACACAAGACTTAACATACATTCTGTCCCGCAATCAATTAAAGACGACAGTTTCTCAGGAATTGAATATCAAATATTGTCAGAAACGAGTAAGTATCCTTCTCAGAAGAGCCGTCAAAGGGCTTGCCACATGTAAGTACATCACTTGAAGTGTGCGAATATATTCGTTTGGATATGATGCATTCCTTAAATTAAATTAAGTTATTCCCTAAGACCACACGTGCCTGTGTAGTTTTTCCCCGTTCAATTTGATGGTATTTCCATGGTGAAATCATAGTCTCAAGGGCACACACGTAGCATAATTCATTCACCGCACTCGTATTGTGGCTCGTTCATTGAAAGTCAATCCGGCGTATCCGAGCATGGTCCTTTCTGTGCACGCTCAAGCCGTTTCCCATTGAGTTTAGCCCACCATTAGGTGGAACTGAGTTCTTCCAATGAACGATTTCATCCCTCACACGTGATTAAGTTCGATCAAAGCACGAAATGAATGGACACCACGTTCTAGAGTGAATGCTTATTTGATGTACGGCTGACTGTAATGGGCTCACTATGCCTTGCCGTTGTATTCAAAGGTTGTCAAAGGGTTGTGTCATGGCTGCGGAAGAAGCTTGCCAAATTGAAGTCATCAATCACTGTTACATCAGTACTTTCAACATTTGCTAAGCAATTCCGATTCGCCTTTGTTTGCTGCAAATGATTGATGGGCTTCCTCTTCGAAGGCGAAATTTACAAAAGCTGCCGATATCAATGCCGACTCATTAAATGATAATTAATGTCTGGTGAATGTCTGAGGGAATCTATTCTTTGAGAATTTCATTCTCATTTATTGTGGGCTTGTGGAGTGACGCATGACGGCTGTGATATGAGACGAATGTCGTTGGTGATTTGTTGAAACTTTTGGTTTTTAATTATCGAATAAATTGACTGGAAAAATACAAAACTAAGCGTATTGACTGGTATCCGCCTGGTAACACGTGGAGTGTAGTCTGCCAAGGTTGCAGTCGACTCTGATTTATTGGCATAGACGAGTGTTTTGATGTATACCCATAAAATCGACCATATAGCAGATCTATTCGTCGGTCCGAAACGAGAGATAAATTGTTCACTGAGCACATTACTCAATTGGTGCATCGATTCGTGTGCTGTGTGGACGTTGAGCGGTCTTGCACGAACCCATGTCGACCAGCTTCAGTTCGTGCATTTCGACGCTCGGTTGCGCAGCTATGTACACACTCAAGCTCTGTTCGATCATGGGGACTTGTGGGTAGACATCTGCTTATGTGAATTCAAAAATGTTTATATGTCAACATGCAGCAGTAACACTTAGGCCGACGTAGGTCCTTTGGATCTTTTCCCTCTGATGGGGAAGTGCTTCAAGAGCAAACAATTTACACAACGGTTTCCTCGTCATTGTGGGTCAGACTGATTCTAAAGGAGTGAGTTCCAGTGGCGCCGTGTCCAGTGATAACGCCAATGAGAGTCTTGGGAGCCGGCATTGTTCATTCTGTGTGACCGCCTTGTATTTCTTCTTCTTCTTAGGGCGCTACAGTCCGAGGTGGACTTGGGCGTCACTCAACATGTCTCTCCAGCCAGCACGATCTGTCGCCAGCTGTATCCAGCTTCGCACACCAAGCCGGCTAAGGTCCACCTCGACTTGTGCTTGGACGTCGTCTGTTGCGTTGTCCCACTGGTTCTGAGTCGAAGATTCTTCGGGCCGGAGCTAAGTTGTCCATACGCTCTACGGCCTAGCCATCTTAGGTGTTGGATCCGTAGACGCCTGGCTAGACTAATGTCGCTGTACAGGCCATACAGGTCGTAGTTGAACCTTCTTCTCCAAGTGCCATAAAAGCAGACATGACCAAAGATCGTGCGCAGAGTAAGTCTTGTATTTAGAGTAGGCCAAAACTATGATACACTGTCGATCATCAGGCCATCTTGGATTGGTGTCATCAACCGTTTCAAGCTTCAGAAAATGTCTTGTAGTAGAGATACGCAGATTGCTAGTACGTTTGCCTAGTTTAGTATCAGTGATGAGACCCACTGACATTCGGCTTTAGCACAGACCCGAAGTCCATTTTCCTAGTTCAGAGATAGCGTGATTTCCCCGATTTTGGGTGCGAATTTCTGCAAATGCCGCTATATTAACATCGACTGTATAGGCAATGACTTGGCACTGAGCCTTTTCCACAGATAGCAGAAGAAGTTGTGCCTCAAAAGAAAAATTCGAGGCATAACTCTTAAGAATATTCGAAGAGACTGCATTACGGCCCATTACAGCTGGCGACGGAATGCCTAGGACAGGCCGAAGGATATAACCGTCATATAGTCAAATGTTAACGGAACTTGTTTAGGCTCATATCGAAGATGTGGATGTGGAAGACATGTGGTTTCAAAAAGACGCTGCCGGGTTTTAGACATCTTCGACATATTTTTGTTTGACCGCGTACACGCACGTAATTCGAACATTAAACCCTTTGACATCGAATGTTAGTCAAGCTATGGACCAGCTATTATCATTTTGTCAGAATCGAGTACTTAAAGAAGTCCTGTAGCTTTAATGATTGATTTAATCCCAGCCTCTCGGTCAGGCTGCCCCATTGTGCGTCGGCCAGTATAATTCAACAGTAGAATCAACTTTATTAGCATGGCAACTTTAAAACTGATTCCATAACACCACTGCGAAGCCAGTGACATCTGCGCCACATCAATCTACTTCACTCAACGGCCCCTTGCCCGTGACCGTCACAAAGTATAGTTTCCCATTGAATCCCCTCTCAAACATGTGCTAAGCTCTCACTCAACATGCAAATGCGTCAGTCCCTTTGACCATAAATCATGGTCCGGAAATTCAATAACGTCTGTGCCCAAACCCTTGGACTGCTTAAAATATTCCATCCAATATCTTCCTGGAAGATGTACATATACCTATAACGAAATAAGTGCTGAATGAATGAATATCTTTTCGATATTCGGCCATGGCCTCACGCACCTGTTCCACTCCAGCGGGAGCAACATGGAAAATTGAACACAAAACAAAAATGTATGACCTAAAGCGGCTCACTTGTTTCCCGGACTGGAACAAGGCCAATATCGTCCAAATGACGGTAATTTAATTCTATCCCTCGAAAGGAAAGAGCAAATCAACGACTCCTCTCGGCGTTGGGGATTATTGTTTCCTCGTAAAAATGAAAGGGATACGCATAAACCAAACTGAAGACGGTCGTTGAGGGGTTCAGCCGACCGTTCTCGGACAGATACAGTCCTCCTAGAATGTGTGTGTGTGTGTTTGTGTTTATGGATGAACACTGTCTAATGTGTGTTTTCTTTTGTTTCATTTCAGTTCTTTATCTTCCGGGTGGCACGAGGACCATTCATCGAGGAGTTCTACCAGTGCGTCACCCATGGCTTCTACACGGCCGAATGGCAGGAGCAATTGTACAATACATTCACGCTATTTTTTACGTTCATAATCCCGTTGTGCATATTGTTTATTACCTATCTGTCGACGTTCAGAACAATCTCCGGTAAGTCTAGTTGGGCTGCCTCTTGGCTGGCGGGTGGGTTTACTAATTTTGTCAATTTGTAGAGAAATCTGTAATATGAACGCGCGTGGTGAGCTTATTTCGCCCTCGCCTCGATTGTGCGGTTTCATTTGGCGAGCATAGACAATAAAGCTGCAAGCCAAAGACATGACGTGCATGTAATGGGTATTCATTATTGTTTGGGCCATCAGGCGGTCTTGGGTTTTATTTATGCAACGGCCGTAAAAGATTGAAAGTTAAATTATTCACACCGATATGCATGGGATTCTGTGCATGGGACTCGTTTGGGCCGTAAACAGGTTCCATAAATAGACGAGGATATCCAGTTTTATTGAGCATAAAAAAATATAAATCCGCTTCAGATGAATATCGTGGGAGTACATGTTACAACTTTGGAGACACATTTGATATCCTTTGGTGGTCCGATGTGTCGACAATGGAAGGTCATCCGGTATCGGAAAGGCAATCATTTCGACAGCCACAACGAATTTGCTTTTATGATTTTGCTCACCCGCTCTCCCGCTCAGTCGCGCACACTTTCCGTGCGTTAATGTAGTGTGCACTGAGCTGAATATTGAATTTCACAGAATAGCCCCCGGCATTTTCAGATTGAATCTTGTGAACTTAATGAGGTCCACGGGGAACGAGACGGTCGCTATTCACTGCTGCGCGCACTATTCTTGTGAAGGTTATACGATTATTTTTCGCAGTCAAACATTTGATACGAGTAATGGCCTTGTCGGGCATTTATTGACCAAAAAAATGGAAGAAATAAAATTGACGCCTGTGAGCAGTCGTAAAAAATATGAAATTTCGTGCGTAAGGACATGTCAGGCATGTGCCAATGGTTGACTCATCTCGCCTGTCCAAAGGGAACTTCTATCGTGTCGATGATCGATTTCACGTCAGCCACCTGATCTGACAGAGGGAGTCCCGTCGATGAGTGGACTTATGGCTCAAAGCTAGTCAAATTTGGTGGCCTTTTTGGCTCTCAGTAAGTAGCCTGCTGGCACGGACAAGTACAAGATGTTATATTTGCCTTTGTAAGTAAGTACACCTCTCGTTACAACTTCCTGGTCACCATCAAGAGGCATGCTTAAAAAAAAACACATCACCGAAACCAAAGAAAAGCTTAGCAATTGCTATGGAAAGTCTGGACCATTAACGGTTCAGAAGTGGCTTACGGAGTTCCGTTGTGCTCGTTCCAGCTGAAATGACGTAAACCATTCAGTTCGCCAAAAATAGGTCATTGCGGAAGAAATCGTCTAAAAACTGCATGCAATGATATGGACGATCGTAGAATTTTAAGTGCCGTGAGGTCGCATCTCAACCGAGTACATCACATCTTAAGTGAATATTTTGCGATGGAATAAGTACCGAGATTGCCCACACTCGACCATAAGCCCAACCGTGTGCCACTTCAAAGGAGTGTTTAGCTACGGTCAGTCGCAATCCGAACGAGTTCTTGCGCCGTTCCGTAAACGAAACATCACAACACACCAGAGATCTTGAAACAATCCTGACAATGGCGCTTATTCGGGTGAACGTGGACCAAAGAATGCGAAAAGCAAAGAGTGTCTACCAAAAAGATCATGGCCACAGGATATTGGGTGTCATTCACTCAATCTATAAGGGTATCCCGATCACTGGCGAATATAATTTAGAGCTTTTGGACAGATTCGATATTTGAATCAGAATCGACAGCATTTGGCGAAGACGAAAGTGCTGCTCCAACAAGACATTGGCCTAAGAACGGCTATATTCAGGATGTCCAAACATGAAGATGATGATGAAGAACATGATTGATGGGCGGCAAATGATTTTGGTCGACTGGAATCAAGTCTTCACTGAATAAGCGTCTATTTTGGGCGTTGAGAAAAAAACTTATTTGGAGGGTACACACAAATTGGAATAACGCTGGACTGAATCTATCGACTTTAGTATCAATTTAGCTCCATTTTGCAGATGAAAATCTCTCTTGTTCAAAGAGCCACTGACTTATCAAGCGACTCTCGTATTATAGTTCGAACAGAATGGGACTTGTACCATACTTGCTTGACTGTCATAGTGGCAAAAAAGCTGCTCAAACTTTACCCATCCAACTCGACATATATGAGCAGATTAGTCCACTCTGGATTACACATTTCGGTCGAAATCGTTCAACAACTGCAGCTGGGATACCCAAGTTTGTGAAGAAAGTTAGTGAGAGTTGTTTGCTGGTTGATAATTGAACATTTCCTCGTGTTGGTCTTGCGTTTTAAACGGAGAATGTTGTATCTGTTGGTGAACGTGTTTGTCTAAGCACATAGCCGCAACGCTATAATGATATCGGGAGCTTCTTTTTACCAGCCATTAGAATAAAACGTGCTTTCTCAATTTCATGAATAGTTTTCCAAAACACATCCGTTAACGACACAAGATACGAGCCCGCAACTTCAGCAAAAACACAATGCGGAAACCAACGAGTTGCACAAATTCTATCACCCAAATAGCGGACGGTTGTCTAGATAGAACATAAGGTGGAACATAAGTTAGAATGCAGCACAAACACACAAGATATAAAGGGTTTCGCAGTGCGTATGTCCGTTAATAAGGGGTACAACTACTGAATAGACTACGATATTCCAGGCAACGAAAGAGCCGATGAACTAGCAATAATTAGGCTGGGTCTGCCACTGACACAGAATCAGAAGACACTCTAACCCCCACTTAAGGCAATAAAATCGCTACGAATGACGAACAGCGTAAACGACACCAACGACACTATTTACTCCCGTAGAAGGTGTATGGGTGAGGATGAAGAGAAAACATTACTGCACAACTTGGAAGCGTGGCCCGACCTTGCAGGAACTAGAAGAAGAATACTAGTTAGGCTAGTATGTCCAAGATGAAGCAAGATGAAATCGACTTCGTTATCCATTCAATTAACTTCAACCAAAGCCGCACAAGGGTATGCAAATAAATTTAAGTGGAACGCAGCATCTTGTGGACTCCATATCCGAATCTATTTCGATTTCAAGCGAGTTCTGTCACAACAGACACCAACTTGCTATACAGTATTAAAACTTTCAGGAATTTTGTCATTCAAACGACCTCATTAATTCCCATCGATGACACCTGGCCTCTGTGCAGACAAAGCTCATAAATCAACCAGCCTACACGTTCGACCATTTCTGGTCGAAGAAATAAACACGTGACACCTCCCTGTTGCCGCCGAAATTTAATCGAATATCACATCATCGACATCAAATTATTGAAATGGAATATTAATTCCATTGCCGACATTTCATGTGAATGTTAATTACTGAGACTGAGTGTGCTTCTGAAGTCGCACATTGCGAGCAATGAAATATGCATAAGCCCTTTGGGGCGAGCCTGTGGACGGAAATGCTTAAATTACGCACACTTAAATTGTAAGCTATTTGATTTTTGTTGTCCATGGCAATGGGAGGTGACCGTGGGTAAGGACGGTGAAAATTAAGCTCGGGTCAAGAGGTGGTCGCGTTGAATGAATGGGACGTGCACACCAGCGAGAATTGCTCCAAGGATTGTATAATTCTTTGAATTTTATAATGAGTTATTGCGATTAATATGCCGAACAGTGCTTAGACTCATCACACTTCAATGACGATATCTTCCTTAGATCCTGTATCCCCTTGTGGGGCATATGGCCTCAACTACGCCTACGCCTTCTATTTCTGATAACGTGCCTCAAATCTCCCCAAATGCCGCGCTTAACTCTCCACCGTTCTCCGGACCGACTGGTCTTCTGCCGTCCTGTGGTAAGGGGTTCAACTGCATAGCTTGGTTAGCTAAACAGCTGTCACCCTTTCGTAATGTGTGAGTAATCCACTGCCATTTCCATCTCTCGTAAAGATGTTTATTAGAAATACGATGGGGCATCTATTGACGTATGTTTGTAGCCCTCAGTCATAGGGGTGGTCACTCTCCACGTGCTGAAACCAGCGTTTTATTATTTACAGTGCTACGCCAGATTTTGGATAGCATACCGAATTCGGATTTTGCTTTAGCGATTCTTTTAGCAGTATCCAGTTCAGTTCCGCCATCGTTTGACATCGTACTTCCGAGGTACTGGAATTCATGGACTGTTTCAACCGCTTGCCAAGCAATTCATACTTTGGCTGATGAGTTCATTCCAAGGCCGAGTATTTCTGTTTCCTGGGTATTTATTTTCAGCCCGACGAAGTTTGGCTCCAGGTCTTGAGGTCCATCATCTTATGTGGAGCTAAGCATTCATCGTCCGCGTAGATTCCTCCGTTTCCAGTCGACCGGGCTGCTCGAAGCACATCACATATCAACAAAATTGTTGTTGTCCACTCTGGATCTCGAATTCTTCTGATAACCTACATCTATGGGGTTTGATCCGTCCAATGTAGCCTGTTCGTCACAAGAAGATCGCATGATGATATAGAGTTTGTTTTTTTACGCATACGTGCTTCATAGATTCGTATCCTCTTAGCCCTGTTGTACGAAGCAGTGGCAAGGGCATTATATGGGAGGCCGGAAGGCAGACTCGACATAACAGTTTGGCGTGCAAGTCTTGACTCAGAATGTGACGATGACTTTTGACGGACCTGATTCATCTACAGAATCTACCTGCTGTGCGTCGGTACTGTTCAACGGCCAGAAGTGTAAAGTGCTGTACACATGAGCCATATCTTCCGAACTGGAAACTAGCTGCGAAGTTACCTCATTGTAGGCAGATAATTAGCTACGGGTAGAATTCGCGTTGTTCACGTTTTAGTCGTGAATTTATGGACTGCGATCGGCAATTTATAGATCTCGTTTTTACTTTCATGAAACACACATTTAACTTTCATTCAGGTCGCAGGTAGAGACTCCTACAGCACTTAAGACATCACCCATTGCCATGGCCATGTAGACTTGTATATTCGGTAAGACAGATACTTTTCACAATGAACCAACATTAGTCTACGTGTGTTGGCGATTTCGCTGGCAGCCCACTCTACCTACCTAAGACAGATACATCCGCCGTATGAAACACAAGGTAACTACAGCCAAGATTGCGTACAAGATCTGGGGGATTCTCAACCAACATGCGCCGCAGCCTTGGGTGCAATTAGAGAAAAGTCCTGATTGCAGAGTTACATGTTGAACCTTAATCTCACGCTGGATTGTAAATAGTAGCGCATGACTCTCGTAAGACACAGCGACAAAGATTTTCTAAGGGAATTTAAAGGGTTTGACCTGACCTCAATTGGTATTCTTATCATTTCTCTGAGAGACATGGAACTATCTTAAGAGTTACCTAGTCGAGGTACTGGGGCGTATTCGTAACATTTCACAGAGCGACGTGGAATTGTTAACTGCTTGCATGTTGCCATTAGACATAGCCATCTACGGGAGCTTGTTGGTTTCCAATGGAAAGCCAGAGCACTACACGAGCAAAGGAGGTGATGTGTACTTTCTACTCGCCTTGCTGGCGAGTGTGCCAATTATTCAGCGTCCACTTATAACATATGAGGGTCCTGATTCCAGTTCAGCTTAGTCTTACCAGACAGAGCACAAAGTAATTTTTGATGATTTTCGATAGATTTCAGACAATAACGCGGTTATAACTTGACTTCGCCCGACTTCCACATCCTCAATTTGTAATTTAACATTTGATGATGAGAACTGATGCCACCGCACAGTGTGTTATTTTGCGAATCTAGCGGAACTTAATTCAAAAATCAAAGTCGAATGACAAATGTTTGGTATCAAACGACAGGTATAAACCAAGGTATTAACGTTCCCAAACAGCAATCATTTTTGAGCAAGATAAATGTAAAACATTAGTTGCATTATGCAACTCAAATTCATCGTGTTCGTGTGAAGTAAGTAGCAACGCTATCTTTCTAATTTCTTGCCTGTTATCTCAGGCATCTTTTTGGTAAGTTTGAACCTTGTACGACCTCAGCAAATGGTAGTAATTACCGATTTGCTTGAAGGCCTTAGAATTGTTCGTTTTTTTTTATTTTCTAACTTTGTGCAGAGTTTTCAAAATGTATCCGCGTGTAGCCGCCTCGAGATGTTATTTATTACCTTCTCCGGACTATATACTTCCAGAATCCGTTGAGACATATTGCGCTCATTTGAATGTCTTTTACACATTTCGTACAAGTTAGACATTAAGAAATGATACGCAAGATCACAGAAAGAGAAAAACGTTTAGTTGCGAACAACAAAAAACATATTTAGAAACGATTTCGGGATGAAATGGGACTGCTAGTTGATATGCCAAGGCAAGTAGCATTCAATACAAAGGATGGTAACACAGCGCGAACATTGTTAAGAAATGTTGAGATGAGTGCGAATATAACAGGCATCAGCATTGATCTGATCTACCATTTCCGAATTTTACTCGAAGTAATCTTCTGATACATTCAAAGGAGATAATTTAAGCCTGCATACTGCCACTGATCAATTGTCTGAGGAAGCCCAAGAAGCGAGCAATAAGGATTACAAATGATTTCGAGAGCATTTTAGCCGGAAATTTTCCAGAAAAAATACGAATAGAGATGTATTAAACAGGATTTTAATATCATCAGATCCAAATCTTTCGACTCGTAGTACAGCGCCCCATAGAAAAAGGAACCCACTACCTCAAGAATGTATTGCCCTGTTAAAGGCTCCCGAAGTACGAGTAGACCCACCTAGTAGCAGTTCCGATGAAGACGATGATGAGAGCGACTAACTTCAAGTCAATAAAAATGGGTTATGTGTTAGTTTCATCAAAATATCTTGGGACTTATTTGAGATAATGGGTTAGAGTAAAAGAAGTGATTTTTCTTCTGTCTTTTCTGAACACATTGGTGTTAGTTAGTAGTTAGTTTAGTTAGAGACGTTTGTACCCATGAGGTTTAAGGAGGATGGATGGCGTGGCCTATACGCCCCCTGTCGGTGACCACATATGGCTATTTGTTCTAAAAACTTGATAGAATTACTTTTTTTCCTTCACCGAATAGGAAAATTCATAGTTTACCTATACCAAGCGCAACAGGAACAAAGTTCCGCTAGATGTCGAATATAACACAGTGTGCACCGATAATACCTTCTTCATTCAACTCCGGAACTGCACCACATGTATGCAAATATTCTCAACTTTGCAGTATAGCTCGCCAACGGCACTGAATTGTTGTGATACACAGAATAGAAAGCAGCTCCATTCCCAATATGAGAATTGCTCGGATACAAAGTTTTTCGGTGAAGGAATGATTCTCGTTTACTTTTCTTCTGTTTGTACAATCCATATCTTTGCTGTATTCCTGCAAACAGGTCGCAAGATACGACTTTCAAGGGAGTTCAATTACTCGATTTCCAAGGAACCTTTGAAAAATACGTCGGATTTGTCTTGCTGGTAACTTTGCGAAACTTATTGCGAACAGCATTCGTATCTGATCATGAAGGAGTCATTGTTTAAGAAATCTTGCCGTCCTCTATTTCACATGGATTGGAAATACCGCTTGATAGCGGAATGAACTATTAGCCATGTTGAACAAACGACATGTGCAATGCCAGTAGTTGCATTTCCAGGCAACTCGTCAATTTCATTGACTTTGACATGTGCACAGGTGGCAGGATTTATTAAGAGTGGTTCAGAGAATACGCTTCCGTCTGTCTTTACGGATGAAGTGCAGCATCTCTTTTTGGGCCAAATGTCAGTAATATACTGGATTTGAACCGGTTCGCAAAGTTGGACGGCCTTTGTTTCATTCTCTCTTGCACCTACCTTCACAGAGAAAATATCACGAAGTTCGTTGCCCACCTTTATCAATTCTTCGGCAACGTGGAGCAGAACTGGGATGTCAAACTGATCGCCACAGAGATCAATTGTCTCTTGGGCCTAAAAAACAGCGAAATATATTCCTACAGGCGTTCCACTGCCTTGGGTTTAATCTTGGACGCTAAATTTACTGGAAAACCAACATCCAATAGCGCTTGTATTGCTGCAAGAAGGCAATAGGATGGGTCTACAGCCTCGCACGGTCCACTGTCTATTCGTATTAGTAGTCAGACCCGGATAACTCTACGGAGTTGGGACGTGATGAACTCTGCTTGATTGAGGACTTCAACTGTACACCGCTTAGCACGCATCGCACCCACGAACAACTCAATCCAAGACGATCATAGCCTGATCAGACTGAGCAGGCCGGCTCGCAAGACTCTTAACTGTTTTATCATTGGAACTCAGGTCTCTAGAATGGGTCTGGTCGACAATGACTTCTGCTTAACCTAGTGGCTTACTTCTTCAATAACATGGCCAAACGAAGCAATTTTAGTTTCAGTCATCTTCATCGCCATCTCTAAAGCATCAATTGATTCGACTGGCCTATGGCCCAAATGTGACTGCTTCATGTTGGCAGACAATCACTCTACCCTAACCGAACCTAGTGTTCACAGAACTGTGGGCGCTATCCTGTAACCTTATGCCACCATTTGCAATTGTCCAAGGCCTTTCTCCAAGGTCTTCTATGGTAGGGCAGGATTGTGTGAATTATCCTATCCACCATAATCCACTCAAAGCTTGCATCGCAACAATTGCTACGCAGGTTGGGGACGCCTGTCGTGTTGTCGTCCTCAAAATGATCGAGCTCATAAATCGCTCAGCTGAGAGCAAGCTTAAATAATGAATAAAAGTTAACAGTAAACGAAATCTGTTGTGAAAGTCCACGAGTCCAATGTCTGTGCACTGCTGTTGTCTAGCTACAGTTTGCCATATAGTCCTTTGCAGCTGACTAATCAGCTTTCAACAACAACAAAAAAAAAACGTTAAAATCAATCCCTGAAAAGAGATTTAATTTCCTTCGAGTCAAGACAGACAATGCTGCAAAACAAATTAATCAATCATACATGACTGCTGTCCAATCCCAAATGGCCTGAGCCGTAGCCATGCCGGCTTCATTATTCACTGTCGCACAGAGACCGGACACGGTTTATGCGTCTAGACGTTGTCCACACGTACATACAACCAACAATAACACATTGCACGAAAACGACCACGAATCAAACACTAAAACGAAATAATGAACTCCTCAATGGCGGTACTCCTTAATCCACCATTAAGTTGCTCGTCAGTGAAACAAATATCGCGTCAGAAGCTGACGATGTCCTGAAATTGCTTCAAAACATGCGCCGCACCATGGAAACCGAAGGAGCAGAGCAGGTTGAGGTGGTTCCCTCCGAAGAAATCTTCGTCTGCAGTACTTTTTTAATGAATTCTTAAATGTCATCGACTAGAATTCTGCTTGATGTCTTCCTTCCAGCGACTAATTATAATTTCCACAAAAACATCGTGATCTGGCGTGGAATGGACACATTTTGTTTACACAACTTAAAACAGAACTCGTTGGCTATACGGAAATGAATGTATTTTATGTAAGTCCTCATTAAATCTTTAAAACTCTTCGGCTTGCTTTCCTTCCTCGACGTTCTTGCACAAGTCACCCCAGTAATCAACTCTCACTTCGCACAGTTCAACACATTAATTCATTTCAATTTTCAACTTGAGCATTTACAGTCATACCTAAAAATAAACACCGTACACATGTGAGGGCATAATTGGCACGCACGCTATTCGGAAAGCCACTCTCCTCACCACCCTTCGCTATGAGCAAACAGAACCCTTAGGATGTAGCGCCTTAGTACCAACCAATTAAACGCAATATTTCGTGTACACAATTCATTAGATTTGGTAATAACCTTTCGCTGACTGAAACGTTTGAGGTAAACCGGGAATGATTTATCGCCTAATTGCGAGGAGGAGGCCGGCGGTGGTGGGCGGACAAGCACGCCCATTCAACTGGCGAACTGAGCAACACAACCCAAAACTGGTGCACATTAATCATCAGAGTGTGAATGGAGACCTAAAATGGGCATAAATTTAACCATGATGAGATGTGAATTGGTGGCCTCCTCGTAACGCCTGGACCTCCATTCGGTTGAGTGCAGAACTAATATTGACAAGAGTCGAACAGTACTCGGCCTAGGTGATTACGAGTCATAACTTATGCTGCTTAAAGGCTTTGCAAAATACGCAATGTTTGAACAGAAGATTGAGCGGCAATTTTTGGCGCCTCTATTTGTCAAGTTTTTGGGCAGATGCAGAGCTTGTGAATTCATTTATGGTTCAGTCACCCACATGACATCATTTTGATCACTTAATTAAACGTAGTCGACTGTTGAACAAATGCTCACTTAAATCATATAATTTATCAAAGTAGAGTCCTCTCAACAGGCGCCAACTGATAAGGCACAGATTTCCCTTCCACATAAATTGTATAAAAGTCATTTATAGTAATGCAACGTCTTCCTCGGTGTTCTATGATCTGCTCACCAAAGAACAGGTGTTTTCATGTGCTTAGAGCCAACATCTACGGCCGCTGTGGCGCAATGGGCAACTGCGCCGATTTCTATATCGAGTATCCGTGTCCCCAAATCTTTCTCGGGTCGCTAACAATTTAGAGACCACATTTGTCAAGCAAATGCTTCTCAAAGGTCAGCATTCGGAGTAGGCACAAAACTGTAGCCTCCTTGTTAGTGACCAACTAACCTGTGGAACGCATGCTATCTATGGGGGCATCCATTCGTGGCCCAGATTTGCCATTACTTCATTCAGGCACATACGTCAAATCGAACTGTCACCCGAGACTCCATATTGTGGCGTAAATACACCTTTTTTTGACGCGCTTATTGATTTGGCACGATTCGCATTCCTGAAATAATTGATGGCTGGAATGCACCCTCTTTGGAGCTCTTCTCCGTCCAGTGTCGCACCAACTGCGTCATGTAATTAATTATGTATTCTGGGCTTGCCAGTTCAGCCCTGTCCTCCGCAAAGCGTCTACAGTAAAACATCACTTGCCCAGCATCCTCTTCCGCACTTGGGCATTCCGGCCAGTAGTGCGAATTGTCGTGTCCGCATCCTGTGTAGCATGAAAACTTCGATACTGGGTATGAGCTTGTGGGTCCATATCCTTTTCTCACAGTTGCTCCGAAGTCTGTCTCGGTTCGCCGAAGGTGCACCATTTGCATCTGGTTTGCCATAATGTGCCGCAAATGGAGGGCTTGTGCACTGACTTTCGTTCTTCAACTGCATGTGCTCCCGGCCAAACCGGGGCAGCATATAGGAGACTTGAGGTGAGGGACAGCATCGTGGAGAGAACTCAACGACACGTTCTTATTGGCACACTTGATACGGGCCCTAAAGCTAAGCCTGTTGCCAAGCCGGACACTTGCGTATTCCATTTTATTGCGCTACGTTATGTTATGAGAACAACCTGAGTTTTATGGTCATCAAGTTACAGCGAAGTTTTATTCTTAGGATAGCTTCGTTGGCTATGATGACAATTGCAATATCAATGGCAATAGTAATGTCAGTGAGTCCAATGACTACGAGCCAGCAGCAGAAATAGTCCATGATTATCATTTGTGTATCCCAGCTAGCCGAGTTAAACTCTTTTTTAACGTCCAGTGAAACTACGTCCAGACCAAGTCCAAACATCTCGCCCTTGATTTGCCAAGTAGTGACCTACCTGATGGAATCGCATTCAAGGCGATGTTCGTATAACATCCATTCCGGGTCTAAACGATAGGCACCACAACGCCTTCACGAGAGGAATGATCGCAACTAATCACTAATCGCTGAAAACAAATTTCGGGACTCGGATTTCGGGGTCAGATAACCAGACCACCTATAGTCTTAGGTGATGTTTTCGCAACTGAATGCCCAAGCATGCAGATCAATCAATCAGACACAATCACAAACTGTATCACGAGCTGTATTGCCAGAAAAGACTATGTCATGTCCGACCGACCTAAATCGGGACGGAAAGGACGCCAACAAAAGATGCGACTCAGGCAAGAGGAAAACCGATCACAACCAAATTCTTGTGCGAAGTCGATCTTTCATCTGCAACTTTAAGCGCCCCTTGAAAAAATCATTGACATCATAACAAAAACTTTCGCTTTGAAGTGAAAAAAAAAAAATATAAAAATACCTTTCTTCTCCTGAACTTCCCAACAATATTCTGCAACAAAGTTGAACATCAAAAATGAGCACAAAAATCTCATCCCAAGCTCATTACAAACTTTTTCAATCTTCTTCCACATTCAATAAGGACTTTATGGTGTACGAGTATAATCATCCTTAAGCTGCCTATGTCGTAATTACTCTTCGTTTCCTTTTCTTTTGTTTTTTTTTTCTTTTTCAAGAATCTTGCAAAATTATTTTCAATACATTTCGCAAACAACGCAAATTAACTACCTCTTGGCGAAATGTGTTGACCTCCAAGTTCACCGAACTTGGCACGTTTCTTAATTGCTTTACGAAATTTAATTTATTCTCAATTTGAACATCCGCACCTCGTTTTAAATTGCATGTCCATTCGAGGGGATTGTTGACAATGTTTGATTTTACTGACACCTACAACAAAGAGCCCCATTCCATGTCCATGTTATCGTTCAGCTTGCAAACTCGACTCGGTAATCGATTTTTTTCTCCCCAACAATAAAGGCCACGTCGGTGGAATCTCTGGAATGTCCACAGACTTACATAATTATACCACAGATGACAAAGGGACCCCCACAACCACCCATCTGTTCGAAAAAAAAAATCCTGGCTTCCATTGTTCGAGAAATACTTTGAACCCTAGTTTTAGAAAAGTTTTTTCTGCACACTTATTTTTTTTGTCTTCTTTCTCGTTTCCTTGCAGGCAGTGAAAAAATGTTCCAAGGCTCGAAGCTGGCTGTATACACGAATAAGCCATCGGTGCAGACAAATCGGCAACGATTGATACACAAGGCAAAAATGAAGTCCCTCAGAATTTCGGTTGTGATAATTGTTGCGTTCCTCATTTGCTGGACACCTTACAACGTGATGATGATCATCTTTACCTTCCTGAATCCGGACAAAAGGGTAAGTCAACACATACATACACCGACACCGCGTGCATTTACGTGGGATACACCGTTTTGCACTTAACAGTTGGAAGCCCCTTGCCACAACAGCGTAACAGGGGCTTCTAAATGGAGATAACTATTCCCAGAACATCATTTCAAAAGGAAACTTTGGCTATCCGGATATCCCGAACCTCGCACAGAGTGCTCTCCGACAATGTAGAAATGAGAGAAATATTGTATTTGGGTTCGCAAAACCACCAAAATTTTACCACTCGCTCTGGGAATCGCTATGCGGTGCTAAACCCTTTTAGAACTTCCTAATTAATCGTCCCACCATGGAGGTGAGGGACACATTAAAGCACAATGCCTGACCAATGTATATGTAACTTAACAGTCGCCAGATATAGAAAGTAACACGTTATATGTACTCGCGCACCGAAATTCTCTGAATATCTGAATATCCGTTAATAAATGCAAATTGATTCATGCAAATTGCCAGGTGTGTAGGTTGATGTGGCTTATGAGATCCACTCTGGTCCGTTGTTTCGCTAGACAAATTCAGGATAAATTAAGGATTAATCTACCACTTACCACATCTCCGTGTTTCGATTTGCGGAAATAGTGCAAATAGTTTTTTTCCTCTCTCTCTCTCCCTCATGGGCAGCATGTGGAACGAAACTAACTGCAGAATGAATGAAAAAAAACATTTCATCATCTCGCTCGACACAAATCTCATTGCTCGTGGATATTTCAGTCTGAATCTCCTTGAATGGCACCAATACGCTCTCTCAGCTTTACCTTCTTGAAAACAAAGGTAGGTAGATGGGTAGGTTGTGGTATTAATGCACTTAGGCTAATGTAGGCCCATTGTACCGTGGGTGGTTTATCAGAATCAGCCGGTTTTCTCAACAAATTTGACTAGCGTTGACCGGTATTTTGCTGAGGTCATTTAGATTGTCGAAGAAGTAGGAGCCTTTAGTGGCTTTACTACAGGCTACCTTGAATACAAATGTGCCTACATATTTGAATGCAAACTGCTCGCCGTCATTGACTTTCCGTTCCTGTATGTACTTACTTACTTCTCAGCCCAGCTACCCATGGATGACTGGAAGCAGCGTTCCCAGGACCGTCATCGATGGACTTGGTCATCAAGACCAAGTGTCGTTTAGCATTCGCGACAACTTGGCCTTTATAGCGGGGATTCAGTATTCCTCTCCTTCTCGTTAGAGGACAATCGTGTTACAGTGTATCTAAGCATGCTTGAGTATGAACATGTTTGAGTCTAAGTCGACTGCATCAGATCTGCGAGTGTTCATAAATTACAGACCTAAGGCGTCAGGAGTTGGAGCTGTGGGGAATCATTTCCAGTAAAAAAATGCATAAAAAAAGGATGTTTTAAGTAAAATCACACATACGCCCATTGGCCCCAATTGAGAAGGGCTTATTTGGATATGTAAGACTTTTTTTCTCTAGATATTCAATTTTTTTTTTTTTTTCAAAATATTTTTAATAGTATGTATTTGGGTTTAAATAGACTAAAGCAAGCAATAAATGAAATGAAAATATGGTATTGCTTGTCTTGGATGCTAACCGCCAACTGACGCACAGTGTGTTATTTTCGACACATAATATAATAATATGGGTAGCGCTACAGCCCTAGGGCCATGGCCTAGCTTCTCAGCAACCACTCGTGCTGTGCGTGCTATTGTTCTATCACGAATGGAAGGGACCTACAGTTTTATGCCGACTCCGAAAGGCCAAGTTTGAGAAGCTTTTTCCAGACAATTATACTCTTTGAGCATTGTCAGTGACTCCAAAGAGGTGGGGCCGTGAAAAGCATTTCTTGTCGTACCAGGAATCGAACCTAGCCAGGTAGGTCCAAGTGCTTAGGAGTCCACGCACATACCCACATCGCCACGGGCCACCACAATTTTCGACATCTAGCGGAACCTTATTCCTGTTGCGCTTGGTATAGCTAAACTATGAATTTTCCTATTCGGTGAAGGAAAAAATGTAATTCTATCAAGTTTTTAAAGCCATCCATCCTCCATAAACCCCATGGGTACAAACGTCTCTAACTAAAATACCACTGAACCGATTTTGTTCAAAAAAGAAAAAGAAAACTCACATCTTTTACTCTAACCCATTATCTCAAATAAGTCCCAAGATATCTTGATGAAACTAACACATAACCCATTTTTATTGACTTGAAGTTAGTCGCTCTTCATCGGAACTGCTACTAGGTGGTGCTACTCGTACTTTGGGAGCCTTTAACAGGGCAATACATTGCAGGCATTTGGTACCATGCGTAGTGCGCTAGATATATGTTTTTTGTTTCATTGCCATAGTTTGCAAACTTGTCTGCTAAAAAATGGTCGCGCTGTGTTACCATCATTCGTATTGACTGCTACTTGCTTTGGCATGTCAACTAGCAGTCCCATTTCATCCCGAAATCGTTTCTAAATATGGCTTTCCTTGTTCACAACTAAACGTTTTTCTCTTCCTGTGATCTGGCTTGCCATTTCTTAATGTCTAACTTGTACGAAATGTGTAATAGACATTCAAATGGTCGAATCCAAGAATGCAAGGGAGAATCCCAAAGTTGTACATTTTTCTTCTTTAGAGCAGCCAAGTTGTATTGGTGCATAATAAATAATCGTTAATTCTACGAGTATGGTGTGCGCAGCTGAGCTCAAAATGTCTCAACGGATTCTGGAAGTATATAGTCCGGAGAAGGTAATAAATAACATCTCGAGGCGGCTACATGCGGATACATTTTGAAAACTCTGCACAAAGTTAGAATATAGAAAAAACTGATAATTCTAAGGCTTTCAAGCAAGTCTGCAATTACTACTATTTGTTGAGGTCGTACAAGGTTCAAACTTACCGAAAAGATTCCTGAGATAACAGGCAAGAAATAAGAAAGATAGCGTTGCTACTTACTTCACACAAACACGATGAATTTGAGTTCCATAATGCAACTAATGTTTTACATATCTCTTGATCAAAATGATTGCTGTTTGCGATGCCACACTACGGTAAATACCGTCTCCATGAAATGTTTTTTTGCGGAACGTTAATACCTTGTTTTATACCTGTCGTTTGATACCAGCCTTTTATCATTCGGACGACTTTGATTTTTTAATTAAAATCCGCTAGATTCGCAAAATAACACACTGTGCGACGGTAGCATTATGTTTCGGTCTAGTGTATAAGTCCTTGGAGCTGCTACGTCTAACTGTGGCTCATGGCTTGTGTACCGAATAACTAGTTTAGTGTCATCAGCGACTGAGGTTAAATTCAATAAATTTTAATAAATTTTTTTTGTATGAAAGCGAGAATTTTTAATTCGATTATAGTTCAAGCGGCACGCACATACGAGTGCTTTGAACATCTATGTATGCATGTACGTCGAATGGATTCCAACAAAAATGCTAAATGTAAGCTCTTTGCAGCATGCCATGGATTTATTGGTTTACATTCTCTATTCAGTAATCTACAAAATTTAAAGGTAAATTGCGTTTTCATCGAATTACTTGATATCGAACAGTGTAGTGGGGTTGGAATTTCGATGGAGCGCGGTCGGGGAGAAGCAACTAATTTGCAGAGATTTCCGAATTCATGCGTTGGATGCGATAGAGCTATTTTCAAGCATCATATCCCCCGTAATCTCATCCACGTGTCAGAGATGGAATCATTTATATCGTATCGATGCGGAAAACAAGAGGAGATTGTGTGTCTCTTTCTTTCTTCTTTTTTTGTCTCTGTTAAAGAAAAAGGGTCGGCACTCCATTCACATTTATTTCTATCTTTTGTCCTAAGTTCTGTTGTGTATTTTCTTTTTGGGTTTCTTGTTTTGTTTTCGTCCTGCTGATGGCTTTTAGTACAATCATCCGGGCGCCGGGCTGCTTGTGGTTTGTGTGCTTATGGAACTTTAAAATAAATGGCACACAGACAACCCTTCTTCGGCTTTTGTTTGGCAAAGTAGTAATTGCGAACTCCCACGGTAACAATTTTTGTTTTTCCTTCCGGAGTCCTACTGAAACCTCGGTTGTAATCGAATTGTGAGGCTGTGGCATTTAAATTGACCAATTGACTTTTTATTGAAGTAATTCCGATTTGTATGTGGTAGATGGTCGGATAAATATTCGGAAGTACATTGCATATGTAAATGATATTTTGAATCTGTGCCAAAAGCAGATTCTACAAGGATTTTCAATACACATCTTCCTGAGGGTTAATGGGCGACAAAGGAGAACTCTTTTGAATCTCCAAACTAACCTTGAATTGTAATCGTTACGAAGTCATTTTAAAAGGCATTCTAGTTTGTGGACTTTGTAAGTTACTCACATTATTCTTGTCCTCCTTCGGGTGGTACTCCCGCAGAGTTGTAAAAGAATGCAATTATTTGAGATTTCATTCATTGAAGTCACAAGAACTACTTCTTTATATTGATTTCAATCATTGACTTCACTGCCGTACTTAAACTTCGAAATGTAAAATCAGCATTCATTTTTTAGTCACTGATTGATAATTCATTTCAGTGAAGTCAATGAATGCAATCAAAGGAATGCAATCGTCCGTGATGGCAGTGAAGTCATTGAAGTCATTTTGAAGTCACTGAAATAATTCAAGTAATTTTTAAGTCATTTCATTATTAATATGTATTCTTCTGGATTAAATATAATAGAATTGAAGAATTTTAATAAATTCAGTACAAAAACAAAACAAAAAAAAATATATAATAACAAACAAAAAATTCAAAAGACCATATCTTTTTTCTCGTTTTCTTATGTGTATGCTGACATATCTCACGTCTCTTCGAAATGTTGAACAAAATATAAAATGCAATATTAGTCAAACGACAAAGGATGTAACTTACTTTCTTATATATTGACATCATCAAATCTATTAGCTTTTTATAAAAGCAATTTCTGGAAATTTGCAAACGACAGTGCTCAACGTCGTGGGAATTTTATTAGCCCAGCGAGGAAAGGTCTTTTACTGCCACTGATGAAGGTTAGGGTGTACTGTACCTCATCGATATATTTTTGATTATTGGATATTGATCCAATACTTCCCGTTTGATGCATGTATTTGCGAAGTATGCGAAGCATTCATTTTCCCAGCGATTTTTTCAGCATTAGATGTCTTTTGGATCATCCGATATTCTGATGCACAATATAAGGTCATTAGAAAACTATATTTTTTAAATTACGTTTAAAGGCAGAGATACCTTGAAGGGAATAATCGAAAAACAAAGCTTCATAGTTTTCTTCCGGACTATTTCTTTCGGACGAATCGTCTCTTGTAGTCTGATCTGCTTGAATGATATTTCTTACCAAAGCACTTATTTTAGATATTTTGCAATCGGAAAAAAAAACGGGTTATGGGCTGATATCCACTTGAGTTTAACGGACGGACAAAGGACAGATGCAACAATTGCATCATTGACTTCTCTTGACAAATTGAAGTGCTGAGTGAATCTTTTAAAAAGGGATTCGTCTAACATTGAAGCTAAGGATAATTTTCCTATATTTAGTTCTTATTTTTACCAAAGTGGGAAGAATATAAAAAAAACCATTCCGCTTTCCCGTTGAAGAAACTCTAAGGCTTCCGAAATGGGTTTTACCAACAATAAATAGTCCTCTAAATGGTCGAAGTTCGTTTGAAGAAATATTTGCACCTCCACCATCCGACAAATCGTCTTTATGCCTAATTAGATTATTTACGACATAGAGTTCCAACGTGTAACGACTGGGTACTTTAATTGCTACCCCAAGGCGGTGACAATTTCATTTTTAGAGGACTTCGGTCTATTGATCTTGCCACACAGATGTGAACATTTTTGCATTTGAAATCAATAGAATTTATTGAAACTAAGACAGGAAACGTTTATTTTTATTGTTATGTGCTTTATTGTATAGCAATATGCGATTGAAGTCCATTGTTGAAAGTAAACTCAATGTATGCGGTGCAAGGCAAGGCAAGGAAGACACGGGACGATGCACATACATGCATACTATGTTTGCGAGATTATCATAAGATAATGAACAAATCTTCAAAACAAGTACAGTCGACTCCGCTTGACACGATTCTGAAACAATATAACTCAAACAAATTGTTTCATCTAATCTGTGGTTTCCGTTAACCGGGGTTAAATGAGCCCTTCTGTTCACTAGATTTGTATTAAATTTGAACTAAATTGAAATGAGGCGGCATGTAAATGAAAATGACTTCAATGACTTCACTGAAATCATGGACGATTGCATTCCTTGGAAAGTCAATGAATACTTTACTGAAATGAATTATCAATCAGTGACTTCAAAATGAATGCTGATTTCACATTTTGAAGTTGAAGTCTTGACGTGCATTCATGATTCAAATTATTTTGTAGATAAATCAAATCACTTAATTTCGCATTCTTTTACAACTCTGTGCTCCCGTCAGGGTGGACTTGAGCTACCACCTATCGTGTTGGGCGGGCTATAATTACTTCTCTCTCATAAGGAAATCAGACTTACTGGTTTATGACGAAGGTGAAAAGCTTGAAAAGGTGATGCACTAAGTAAAAAAATGAAAGTAATTGTGCCCGGTGTCGAAACATCGACTCCAATTTTCTTCTAGACCGGAAGTAATTAATACTAGCCGATGCTAGATATCTAACAATTGAATTATTTCTAAAATTGCAACTTTTGTTTTATAATTTTTAAGTAAATTGGCATCATGGCAAACTGTCGCGTCTTGTAGAGTAAGCAATGTTGGTCAAGACTGGGTTTTGCGTAACCACCAGTAAAAGTGCATCAGCCTTACTGAGAAGGTGCAGATATCTCAAAAATTTGCTCTCGGTTTCCGCAGAATCGCCACTCCTGTAATTCCATTCCTTCTCTAACTCAGTCTGGGGCTCAACGCTTCTCTGCCTAGTCTACTATTGCCGACTCCACATCCGAGATCATCAGTGCTTCGACCTCGAAGGGTATTTTTCAGGCTAACCTGGTGCATGCCGTAATTTATGTTGAGTGCCTTTCATCGTAGATTGTTCACAGAAAGAGGGACACTAGCGGCCCACATTCGTTCTGTCTTATCAGCCTTGATGATTTTCTAATTGTCCGCTGCGCGCTTGGATTTTGGCATTTAATAAGTCGAAGGATTTTGTCTGGTTTCTCGGACCCGGAAGTAACCATGGTCAGGAATGCGAGGGTTACGCTTTCGCGTATACCTTGAATTTCGTAATTAGCCACCGATTGTTCATCTTTGGTATTGGTAACAGCTGGAAATCCTGATTGTGGCAATCAACCAATTTGGCCCCATTAGCGCCGGGTAATCCACTCTCGCCTGGGAGATGCTAAGATCCATACAGGAGTTAAAAATAGCACCCCACAAGGAGGTATAATCTCTCCTCTTCTTTGGAACTTAGCGGTAAATGAACTGCTATTAATATTGGAAGATGCAGGATGCAAAGGGTGTCCCTATGCGGACGACATATCCATAGCGACATCTGGCAAATTCTTATCCACTATAAGAGACATAATGCCGAATTCCTTCGAAGCCGGAGGCATGGACTCGGCGTTAACCCACCAAAAACGGATATTGTACTTTTCACCAGAAAAGACCAGTTGGCCCCCCGATGCTGTGCGGCACTGCCTTACAAAATGTCTGGGTCTCACGATTGATAATAAGCTGAACTAGCAACTCAATATCCAGGACAGCTGCAAAAATGTCATTGGATGCAAATGGGGACTACAGCCACGTAGCGCTCACTGGATTTTCATCTCGATTGTCAGATCGATACTCCTGTATGGTGTCTCAGTTTGATGGACAACACTAAACAATCGAGAACATAAACTGGCATATATCTGCATCAGCGGAGTACTGAGAAGTACTCCGTCAGACGCACTGAATATTCTCCTCCACCTTCCACCACTGGTAATATTTGGCAAACAAATAGCAGTCAGCACTGCCCAAAAGACTCCGACTGTGGTCCGAACTCAACAGCGACTCAACCATTTTTAAAGAATTCAACTTCCTTCCTAATGACATAGTCCGCCCACTACCCCAGACTTTTTTCGGGAAGAAATTCTCAACCAACACTCCTTCCAGATCGGATTGGATGTCTGATAGCAGACGCTGAAGACGGATCAAAGACTAACGAAGGGAAGGGTGCGGGTGTCTATTCCAAAGATCTCAATATTGCTATCTCCCTGATCACTGTAGCTTCTTTTAGGCAGAAACCATTGCGATTATCTTAAATTGCGATATCTTAAATTGATATCACCATCTGTTCGGAAAGTCAGTTCAAAAGTTCAAAAACATCCCTTAATTGCAGGCTGTCTCTTAACGAGATGGCTGAGCATTTTAACATACACCGCATGCGGTTGCCGGGACATTGTGAGATACCAGGCAGCTGCAACCAATGGCAGGGGTACCACATTCCATGCCGATCGCTACAGCCCAGCATCTTTTGAAGATACATACAATAAAAACCACCAATAACAAATGGCTAGAAGGCACCACCTACCTTAAAACAATAGAAATCTGGCCATCACTTAACCTAAAACGGTCACTCAGTCTACTTGGGCTCAACAGACCCTCATTAAGGACTCTTTGACTTAGGGGCCTACTATTTTCATAAGCTCTATAAACAGCGTCAGCATATGCCGGCTAAATCGCTTTACTACAAGCACCAACTGGTGCCGATTTTAGGAGAATTCAATCCGCGTGGTACCACAATGGGCCCACTTTGGCCTAAGTGTGACTGCGTATCGCAATCAGCCACTACAACAGTACAACCTAACCTAATCTAACGCATCAAAATGCCAAGATACCTTACCACACTTTTACAGCCAGCGGCCGTCCCTGCGGTGCCAACAATGCCGAACTTGCGCTTGTTACTAGCTATTTAATATTTCTACTAGATCATCAGGGTCTAGTTGCTGACACCCCAAGTTGCAAAGCATTGGTGTGTGTTAAAGATGATAAAAGCAGTCGTCGCCGCCACTTTCAACAACGAACTCCCTACCTCCACTTATGCCTAGTCTGAGCAACTTGAGGAAGAGGCTCTCAACCAAAGGTTTCGAACGCCTTCTACACGACAATCAGACAGTCACCCGAACACTCCTTTTTGTTTTCATTCCACTGAATGTCGGACACCAGCTTGGACGCGGCATGTGTCCAATTAAGCGATAGTGGGCTTAATTGATCGATGTCATAGTTGCCGGCATCTTCGTCAATCAATTAACATCGCTCCGAGAATATTTAACTTTTCATTGAATCCCACAAACCGACCAACTGTCCTTATCATATAAAGCAACTTCCAGTGATTGATGAAAATAAAATTACGCCAACGCCAAACCTATTATATTTATGAAAAATTAAAAGTCTAAAATGAAAAAAAAAAAACTTAGTTGTGCCACAACAATCCAAACAGCCAACAGAAGGAGGAGTTCGAGGAGATTTCCTGGATTTGACAGCAATTCAACTTGCAGCTAAAAGCAAAGCGCTGTTTTTTTCGAAACCATTAACAGACGCAAGAAGCGAAAGAGGCGAATAGCAACGAAAAAAAAGATGAACATATGTATGTTCGAAGAAAAAATAACAATCAATCCCGGGGAGGGTCATTTTGAAAATTACATTCATAAAATATTAATGGAGTGTGGTGTGGCATGAGCTCCTCGCAGCCATCCACATCGTCGGGGAATACGGAAAAAAACAAAATCCTACGATCCAATTACACACACAGACGCCAATGTTGAATTGATGATCCCACTCATGGGAGGAGCAGATACCAAGGATTTCTTTGACAGCCGAGGTTTGAGGGTGCAATCGGATTGCAGAAGAGATTTGTCAGATAATTGTTGTTTGCGAACTTTTCGTAGATGTCTCTTTTCGAAGTTTAACTTGAGTCATGCGAGTGCGGCGTGTACATAAAGCAATAAATAAATAAGGACTCGTGGCTTTGGCTTACATGTCATAAATCGCTAAACTTTTCATTGCGTCTACATATGCCTGTGGGGGAGTCAAGTTCTTCATTCAGTGCTGAATGCTGCAGAGTGATGCGTGTGGGACAATTATTCTTGTCACTGTGCACTGTAGCATGAGTGTTCTGTATATTAAGGTAGTTTAATTAAAAATTACAATGGGTGGGCATTCAATTGACCACAATCCACTTAGACTACTGGTGGGGTCCATTGTGCTGCCACTTCCAGATAAAACATCGATCGTTATTTTCCTCCAGTCCGCCCTGTGATGGTGGTTGTAGTTCCTGTATTTGATGTTTGTAGGTAGGCTCTTACGAATTTAATCATTTCCCGGATTTCTACATCCGACATACAGCGAACTTTTCTAGCCGCTGCTAGTGCTTGGTAAATGCGAGACGAAATAAAATAAAATTCGTTTTTTAGACGCGGATACTTTATATTGAAACCAGCGGACTCCGGGCATGTTTCACTGTGCAAAATTAAAAAAAGTAACACATGAGTTTGAATTCACATTATGTATATATTTATTGATAAACAACATTTTTTTGTTTTTCCATTTACTTGACAACAAATGCACAATAATGATGGTTTGCCCGCATGTCAATAGGCAACGTACAAGTGTTCGTGAGAGAATACTGGAGGTTCTAAGTGTATCCAAGAAATTCCCAAAGATTGGCGCCTTATTAGTGGTAATTGCAAAGACAATACGCACTAGAAATTGTACACGTTTGAATTCAAACAACAAATCGGATGGTATCATTGGAATGCGCGGTGTCAAAACGTCTTCACCTATGATTTTTTCAATCAAAATAGTGGCTACACTAACATTGCCCATTCACTTTTTCACAGCATGCCTTGGACCATTGCCAAAACTCAGTTTTGGCTGATTGATACTACGAAGCATAATAATGGTCACACCAAATTTCAATCGAAGACTATTCGGCGACAATCCAGGTAAATCCAATGGATTCAAAAACACCTCTCCTTCATTGGTAACAGTATCAACAGACCCATGCGAACCTCGATCACCAGTTATTTTGGATTGTATTAATATCTTTATTCTTGGGTGCTAAAATGTCTCTTTCGCTCAACCAACCCTGATTTTTATACTGCTCCTTGTTAGGGTATACATCAATTCGTCTTTCGATGGTGTAATACGACCAGAATTATGTGTCAACGTAATCAATGCAGTTTCATCAACTGCCATTGCACCATTTCCAATCCTCAACAATTGCTTTGAAAATTCAACCGCTGATACATTATTTTGCAATTGAAGACGAATATTCCTTTGTAAGCGAAAACATCTTTACATGTCTCAGCAAACTAAAATTCACCCCTTACATCATTAACTACACACTTTTTTGGTTATCATTCTGGAGCATGTCATAAACATGTGTGAAAATCACAAGAACAAAAACTAGCCCACATACAAACATGTATGTACTATCCCTCACTCACAAAAAGAATTTCCCCTGACAAAATGAATCGTTTTCGAGTACACTTATGACAAACAGAATGTTAAGAGTAGGTTAGGTTAAGTAAGAATGATTGTCACAGCTGAAGCAGTTAAAACACCTCGTCTGGTGGCCATTGCGTTGTGGGTCAGTGCGAATACTATGCACATGAACCTCGGTGTCCAAACATAATTTTCACGGTCTCACCTCTTTCGAGTAACTTTGCAAATGCTCAAAGAGTATAATTGGCTAGAAAAAGCTTCTCAAACTTGGCCGTTCGGAGTCGACATAAAACACTCGTGAGAGAACAATAGCACGCACAACACGAGTGATTGCTGAGAAGCTAGGCCCTGGCCCTCTTTGGGATGTAGCGCCATCCATATTATATATCATTGCCTCGAAGTCCTGCAAGTGCCCAGGTTCATCCATCTCCGATTGGTGATATTGATGGCATCTGTAACATGGTATTTATTACATGAATTGTTGTGAAATTCTCCTGATTAATTACCAGTGGCAGGACCACCCCTGGTGTAGCTAGCTTGTCGGCTCTTTCATTGCCAGGAATGCCACTATGCCCACGCACCCAGCATAAGGTAAAGTTGCATCTAACAGCTATCTCCCTGAGATATATGCGGCAAATTTGTACCATCTTTGATTTAGTTGGTGGTGTATCCAGAGCCTTGATGGCCGCCTGACTGTCTACGCATATATCGATAGATAACCCGTCTATCGGGATCATTGACAGTACGCGGGCAACCTCCTAGATAGCTTTAACTTCTGTTTGGAATACATAGCAGTGGTTAGGCAGTCGAAGGGATAGAGATAAGGAGATCTCTGCCGAGGTCGCGGATACTCTGAGTCCGGTGCCTTCTTCCGTCATGGAAACTTCCAGATTGGCAGGTTTTCACACTCTCTTCCAAGTCCAAGTGTTCCACGAAAAAGCTGGTAATCTTGTCACTATCATTGTATGTGAAGAGTCCACAGTGAGTTTGAGAGAAAAGACTGGTTCTTGATTAAATATTATAAATTTCATTATTTCACAACTTTCCCGGCACATATGTACATATGTACTCTTTTCTAGAAATCATGGCCGTCTCCGTGTATTTAGGGTTGGTGGTCGTTAGCTGGTTAGTTGAATGGCATTAATGTGTCCACATGCAATACATCGCATGTATAAGTCCCAAAATGTCACAATGACACATCTAGACAATTCTCAGCATTGAAAAGAACATAAACAAATGCGAAGGCTTTTGGTGAAACAGTACACATTTGATGCAAAATCAAGTTTATATTATATTTGATTATCAATTCTATTCACCTAAAAGCCCGCTGGTCGAGGACATCAAAAAATTATAGCGAGTTCATTTGCATTCAATTCAAATACATACTGCTGATTGCTGTAGCACTTCAGTTCTCAGTGCTATCTCTTTGAACAAATACCGATGAATTCCAATTAAATGCAGTAACATCACGAAAACAAATCCCAAACTTGCGGTTCCGGAAATCTGAAATTCAATTCAGTCTCTTCATCCGGAATGAACTGACCACAAAACCTGGCCTGTACGCAGACTATAATGGATTGCCCCCATTACCATGGAAATGAACTGTTTCCTTTTTTTTTTTTGCATTTTTAGTCAGCGGCGCGAGCTTTTCCATGATGAATGGTAGATTTCATTATCCGAACCGATTGATTTCGGAGAAATTAACGGGGATTCTGTTTTCTCGGAATTGTTTACGTATGCTGGATACACTGCGCCACATTTTGTTCGCATTATATTTCCGCATTTCAAGGAGAATACGGAATGCAAATTCATTACTTGCTTCCCTGGTAAGCAGCTGGCTAGTGGTGCGGAGGTGGTATAGAAAATAGTGCAACAGTTTCTTTTATTTACAAGGCTTGAATGGCTTGAAAAATACCTGCATGGAGGTGAAAAAAATGATTACATTTTTATGTTCCAGGTTGATTTTGGACTGCCTTTGCCAGTCACTTAATTTATTTTATAATAATTTTAAATATATTTAATAATAATTTATTCATTTATTCATTTTGTTCTTCTCTTGAACAAAATGAATAAACGATTGATTTTTAATACATAAAAATTGAACACTGGAGTGGCTGAGCTTGAGCAATAGCTTCCTTCCATAGTTGGCGGTTTCACGCATGCTGCTTCCAGTCATCAGGACCGAGCTGGCATGTCATTGGTGGACGATTTTTCATCTACTTCTTTGTGTGGCCGTAGTCGAACCAGGCTTCAAACAACAAAGCTCTTCAGCTTTGCAATCTTTGGCTAGCCGCCACCAACGAACCAAGTTGGTCGAGCTAATATTTTACTTGAGTGGAGAACCAGGTATCCTCTGCAGCGTTGTCGCCCAGGTTCGGAGTCGAAGAATGTTCGTGCCAGAGCTAAGTTCTACATGGCCCAGCCACCTATGACTTGCTCTAGCGGATAGCATATCCTTCCCTCGTTCACCGCCGGGCCCATTTATAAGACCTCGGTGAAGTCGTTGTCGACCTTGACACATCAGCGACTCTTCACTTGCACAACCTGACGAGTTTGGAAGGACGTCAAATCAAATGACTTCTGCCTCCGAATTATCGATCGTGAAGTTTTGTACCAATATACATTTTATTTTTTTCCTCATTGGTCTTGAGACCAGCTCATGGAAGCTTCCACTACGGCACGTTGAGAATGCGCTACGATGTCGATGTTATCAACGTAACCTAAATGTTGAACTGACTTGTAGAAGATTGTGCCTTGCGCATTTGCCAGATTTTGTAGAAGATTGAAGAAGTCGCAGTCAGAAAGCGCGTCTCCTTGACGAAATCCGGTGCAAATTTCAACCAGCTCGGAATTCCGAATTCAGCCATCGCATCGAATAGTTCCTTGTAATGAATGCTGTCGTATGTGGTTATAAAATCGATAAAAAAGTGCTGCGTATCGATTTAAAGCTCGCCAGTCTTCTCTAGGATTTTCCTGCGATTGACCTTGACATACTAATAATAATATGAGTGGCGCTACAGCCCGTAGAGAGCCAGGGCTTAACTTCTCAGCAACCACTCGTGTTGTGCGTGCTATTTGTTCTCTCGCTACTGAAACGGACCTACAGTTTCATGCCGACACCGAATGGCCAATTTTGTGACGCTATTTTTAGACAGTTGTACTCTTGAAAGTGAAAATTATTTTTGTCGTACTGGGATTCGAACCTAGACGCCGAGGCTTAAGTGAATAGGAGTGGAGCTTCTACGCCACGGCCGGTAAATGCCAAATTCGCAACCAGTCCTAAAGCTTTATTATTCATCAGCTTTTTTAAGACGACTTTTTCAATACCAGACGAAATGTCTGCAGCATCGGGATGGGGTTGGGGTGATAGTCTTTCATGTCAGTTAAGTGCTGCTTAAATACATCCTCTATTCTCTGCTCGTGCCGGCTTCGAGATTACCCTCGCCATTTCGAGGGGCATTGGTACCTTTCCGAAGGTCTGCGGCCACACGAACTATTACTATACAGATCCTTAAACCCTTAATCGGCTTTTGTGCAATCAAAAATACTCGTATTCAACCCAGGAGAGTAAGGTTCTTTCCAAGCTCTTTCAGTTTCCAGAGCCCTCCTCCCGGGATCGCAATCGAAAGGCGATCAAAATGTCTCATTATTTATCCCTATTTTTAACCGCAAATAATTCAGCAACTTCATGTCAAGTTTTTTTGGTAAAAATAGAAAATTTCGAACGTTGAAAAATATCGATTATCAAATAGAAAATGTTTTTACGACGAAGTTTCTCACTCAGCCTTTGAAATGTTTTCTTGGATTTTTTATTTCAAATTACGAAATGGAATCCCTTGCTGTCGGGGAGGATTCTCCTGTTTGAGTTGTTTCAGAAAAGGTAATCCAATGTACTTTGTGTACGTTGTGAGTGCTACTCCTCCGCTCGTCGATACATTATTTCCTGACTACTCCTCACAAGGGGAACGTAAAGTAGACAAAGGTAAACTCACCTGTTGGCATAACATGCTACGTAACCATAATAATCCTCGACTACCCTCGCTGACAGCATTGAAGATGGAAATTTGAAGTCTTTTGTTCGCTTTTTATTCTTTTACTTTTTGTTTCTCTCAGTCTCAGTTCTTTTTTTTTCTTGTTTGTCAATGAAGCAGGGCAACCCTCGTGAGTCAATTATTTCGGGTGTGTTCATTGTTTCGATGGTTGGGTGGGTGGATGGTCTCCATGCCATTGCCTGACTTAATGCTTTCGTACTGGCCAATAAATGAGATCTCCACGAAGGACCTGTCATCAACCACACAAGAGCACATCTGCATTTTTTTTTTTTTTTCTTTTTTTTTTTTTTTTTTTTTTTTTTTCTTTTTCCTACGCTACCCGAAGATCTATGTAAGTTGGCCACTATGGTCAACTACCGCGTCATTTTGAAAATCCAGCGGCGGCGGGGGCTGGTTTTGGTGTAACCACCAGTAAAATTGCCGTTCTTTGGCAGACTCTCTCCTGTCTCGAGCAGAGATCGCTCTACTGAACCTGAGGAGATCTTCGTGCATGCGAGCGACATCCTGTTCGTATTGGAGTCGCCTGTCCACTGTTCGGCGTACGACGTGGAAGATGACAGGACATCCTTGTGGATCCTGTATTAGGCCAATTGTGTCGAGATAGAGGAACGCTTCAGGAGGAATAAAGCCGGTGAAGCGCACTCTCTCATGGTACATAACATTGGGGTAGTAAGCCCCAAAGATCAGACTGTTGGAAGAAGTCATAGCTCGTGCAATATGCCTTCTGATCAGTTTAATAATAAAATTATCTATCCTGTTCAAGTTTGCCTCGTTGTACAGGACCTCGTTAGGATATAACTTCTTGTACTCAGACTCGGGTGTACGATACAACCGGAGACAAGTGCGAAGACACTGTCTCTCGAACAACCTCATCTTTTCCATCTGGGAAGGACTCACATTGAACCACAGTGGACAACCGTAGGCCATAACTGGGCGGATGAGGGCCATGTAGCAGATTACCTTTACTCTGGTGTCAAGTTGGCTGCTGTAAAACAACCCCCTTGCCACAGCAAAGGCCTTTTTAGCTTTCGCCAGAGCAATATCTATATGTTTGTCAAAATACAGATATTGGTCCAACCAAATGCCTAGATACCTTACTACACTTTTCACATCTAACGGCCGTCCCTGCGGGTCAATTATGCCGAACTTACGCCAGTTTGTGCGCGTATCCCATGCTGCCATGTACAGCGGGGTCCTGAAAAGGATAGTTTCACACTTCAGGAAGTTGATAATCAACTTCCAGTCGTCGCAAAATCGCTGAATTTGTTCGAAGTCACATTGCAACAAGTTATTTATTACTTCGACCTTCGGAGCTGATCTGTACGCTACTAGATCGTCGGCGTACGCAATTAAGTGCGGCATGGAACCTATAAGATCTGCAGTGAATATTGAGAGCAAGATCGGCGAACCAACAGCTCCCTGTTGCAGACCATTTTTGATGTCAAAGACCATGGTAGAAGTTACGTCGCCACTTTTCACGACGAACTTTCTGCCTATTATCATGTCATAGATCGTGTATAGCAATGGTTTACTTATGCCGAGCCTGACCAGCTTGAGGAAGAGACCTTCTAACCAAACGGTGTCGAACGCTTTCTCCAAGTCAATCAGACATGCACCCGTGCATTGTTTTTTATCTTTGTTCCACTGAATGTCGGATACCAGTTTGGACGCGGCATGTATAGTTTCATGCCCCGCCCTGAATCCGAACTGGTTGTCCGGTATGATTTTATTTTCCTCAACCCATTGTTTCAGAACTCGAATGACTATCTTTTCAAAAACCTTGCTTATGCAAGGGAGAAGACTGATCGACCGAAGATTTGTCGGGATAGATTTGTCTTTGTCCCGTTTAGGGATTGGTTGCACTACAGCTGTTTTCCAGTGTGCCGGGTAATAAGCATTACTCAGCGCATTATTGAACAGTGTTGTGTAAATCTGCACGGCTTCGGGAGGAAGATAGCGAAGCACAATATTTGGTATACCATCGATTCCCGCCGACTTTTTCTTCTTCAGCGAGTTAAAGATACCCTGAAGATCTTCTTGAGAGATCAAGATGTGATTTCCATCATTGGCGACGGCATTATTTGCCATGTTATCGTCACTGAACCTGGTAAAACCAGGATTCTCAGATCGCCATTGACTTATCTCGTTTCGAAGCTCGAAGTGGTTTTGCGAGGCGCTATGCTCCAGGTCATGATTCGGCCTACGAACCTCGTTGACCGTATACACTCGCTGAAACACAGCACCAATTGCTTTCACCTTCTCCTGGGGATCTTCAACCACGAAGAAGTCGTTGTCTAGCACTGCCCCATCTGGATCGATGCCAACTGAAGTCAGTAGTTGTTGGTTATTTGTCGTCCTGGGAAGTCTAACGGCCTGAATGTCGTTTTGATCTTTCCTCCGAAATATTTTATTTACTTGTGGGAACATACCCGGGTTGTTAGAACGTACAGCCCGGATCTTATTGCCCCAGTGCAAGCTTATGGCCAAACTATAATTGATACGTATTAACTGTTGGAGGTTCTTAATCTCCGATTTCAATGCCCTAACTTCCGCGTTTTGTGGGTCTGTAAACCGCCTGTGCAAGAGTTTGAGTCTTGACAGCAGCCTACAAAAAAAAAAAAAAAAAAAAAAAAAAGGTGCACCACGGCGTATACATTTTATATGTTAGGCATATACATAACATATACGCCCTGGTGCACGTGCCGTACTGTTACGGCCATAGTTAAGTTAGCTTATAAGTTTTTATATTATGTTAAGTAAGTTTAAGATAGGTTAAGATAGATATATAATGTCAAGTTTTTTACCAGTTTTCTTGGCCAAACTAATCAGAAAGTACATTCAGACAAAATAAAAAAAAAAAACCATAGTTTAAGCCGAAAGGCATAATTAAATTTAGTTCAGAATAGCTTAGAGTACCCGTATAGGGTCAGTAGGTTAGATGTAAGAACGATTGTTAAGTTAGTTAAGCTAGTTTTAGTTATTTTTGTCTAGCATGTAAGAAAAATGAATTATAAAATAAAAAAAAAGTACGACAAAAAAAAAAAAAAAAAAAAAAGCACATCTGCATGGCACTTCCTCAGAAGACGATGTGCTTGATAATATGAGCATTCAATCTGATTGCCTGTTATTGGGTTTCTATATTTAGCCAACATCCACGATTCATTCATCAGTCATTTCCTTTTTAATTTAAGGAGAACCAATCTAAATCGATTTCTTCATCAAAAGTGTACGTATACATGTATCCTTTGCCCATCCTGCTCGTCAGTGTGTTTACTGGTTATGTGAAAACGACTTCTTCTTCCCGAAGACATAAATAAACTTGGGCCCTAAACTCACACAAAGGACGTATTCTAGGAGATGGTGTTAGAATTTCCTCGAGACTAAATGGTTTGAGTTTTCTTTTTTATTTTTCTAATTTAACAAAATCCTTGAAAGTTTACACATAACGTGCTTCACTCCCCGGGAATCCGTTTGAGAGCTGAGAAAGATACAATAATAAGGACAAATGGAGAGAGATCAAATTGAAAAGAGTCCTGTTTTTCGAAGCGAACTTTGAAATTCTTCTGTACGGTTTCGAGGGGTATGTGAAGCTTTTTCAGGATGTGGTTTTTATATGAGTGAATTTTCATTTGTTCAGTTGCTTGGGTGAGTGTGGAATGGACGAATGTTGGCGCACCACAAGGAATGAGAATGAGAGTTGAAGTCTTAGCAATCCTTACATATAGTCAAACTACAATAAAAAAAACACTGACCTCACAGGGGTCTACACATGAGACAAGTTTCCTAGTGAAACTCGTACAACCGTGCGTCGATATTCATATCATTGTCTGAGTAATTTCCCATCTCATTAACCTTACAGACTTGGCTTTCCAATTCTGGATTAGTTTTCAATATTTTTTCCCCCGGAAGCTATGGTTCCTGGCCGTGTTCATTACCATTTCCATTGTGCAGCCCTTTCTAGCCACTCGCCGGTTCAATGGTTCTCACATTCCGTCCATTTGTTTGAAGAGTAAAATAGCTCATTCTTCAAGACGGAGTCATCCACACCCTGAAGGATTCTTAGCTCAATTAACTTCTATTGGTCTTTCGTGAGACTTGCCGCTTGCAATGACTTTGTCACGCAGAGAATCTTCGGCTTTACAAGAGCACTTGGATCTTAGTATGCCTGTTAGAGTTGAGTGGAAACGACTTATTTTAGAGACCTCCTCATCTGCAATAATCCGATGCTTGTCCTTGCCTGTGCTGCTAAAGAAATTCTTGAAACAGCCTGGTTGGCAGATTACCGGCAGTCCTCTGTTTGCTGTTATGGCCAACGGCAGGTGGCACTGATTGATCGATTCTAACAAGATATCGCTTATTGTTCTTTTCAAATAGTGCTCACTCCACAATATTTAAATTGATTCGGTTTATTTTCCTTCAAGATTAAATTCTCATCCATTTTCCAGAATAGCAACACACAGAATATTAAATGGAGGATACTCAGTTTCCACAACCTGCCAAAAATAAAACTAGCCACTTAATCGTATTAAACGAATTTCACAGGACATCATTTGTCTTCGTGTTAAACCAAATTTGCTGCCATCTTCAACCTCACTTGTCCCTATTCTACTTATGGGAGCTAAACAAACTCCCTTAAAAGGCATAATAGCCCACCTTCATCTCACAAATAGCACATCGTCCGCTTTGAATATTTGTCACCCACAAAGCGCAGAATACAACAAAACTTCTCTGCCACTCTTCACTAAGTTCAGCTTTCATGATTTATTCTTTACGATTATGGGAAAAAAATATTGGATTGTCTCTGCCACTCGTGGCCTCATCCATTCAGGTGACTAGTGAATGTGAAATCAAATCATTTCTAGTTGTTGGCTGTTCAATTTCGCAAAGCGTCCGTCTCTCATTTATCACCGCCTACTCCGCCCGGCTACAACAAATTGAAACGCATTCTCTCCCGCTAGTGGATAGGAAACAATGTTCCTTTTTTACCGGAAAATGCTTTTTTGTCCGTTGACTCTGAAAGGAAGGACTACATAAATCAACGCTGTAGCTGACGCATTGACTTCCGTGGAACGTGTTTGATTTTTCAATCACTTCCATGTGACCTTTAATAGGTTCCTGGTAACAGCAATAAACGTGCATAAGTGTCCAATTTCTAAAAAAAGGGATTTGTATTGCCATTTGTGTGGGGGTGTGTGGTGAAACCTGGAACTACAGCTGTCGTTAGTGAAAGCATTTCATTTGTAGGCTCCGATAATCGGTGTCGATTTTGCAGTCAGATTGTCAATTCCACATCGAAACCAATCCCACTTCGTTCTTGAATCTTGATTTTCTATGAATAGTCATCTACTAACGTACAGTTGGAATGCCCATTAAAAACACATTTAAACTCTTAAGAACACTTAGTTTAGAGCATTCGCAATGCTGAACAGAACAATGCTTGAATTGACACTAGGTCGGCATTGTTGACCGTTAGTTGTACAAAAAACAATAGTACTACTTTGATTTAAATAACGGTTGTTTTATGTTGTTACATTATCTTTATTCGAAATTACTTCCACTTAGTTTGACTTCCTACCTTGCAAAGATCCATTTTCTGTCCATTCTTTTACTGGCAGCCCTTTATCTCTCTTTTGTACATTGTTCCTAGAATCGCTAGAACCGATATTTTGTACATTGTTCCTAGAATTGCCACAGTAAATAGATATTGCTCCGGCGAAAGTGGTCTTTGCTGTAGCAAGAGGGTTGTTGTACAGCAGGTAACTTGATGCCGTAATGAAAGTAATCTGGCCTCCATACGGCCACTTATGGTGTACGGTTGACCACTGTGATTCAACTTGAGATGGAAAAGATGGAAATGTTTCTCGTCAGATTTTCCTCCAGTTAGAACAAAACCAGATTAATCAAATATAAACCTCGTAAAAACACATTTTGATAAACCTTATTTTAAGTTTTGCGATTATCACTTTGGACTATCAGTGAGATCCGCATTCATGCTTGCTATACAATAATCATTTAATCCAATAGGACGTGTTGGTGTAAATTAAGCCGTCCTCCACAGTCATGTGAATTTTGCATTTGTGTATCACTTGTGTGAGATAATTGTTGTATAGTGAGAATAAAAGATGTCCCAATACAGAGCCTTGTGGCAACCCTATATTGACAGTAAAGTGGTTAGAGTTATCGGTTTCGGTGATTGTAGATTGAAGATGATCATGTAGCATTGACATTAGGCTCACTAACCCACGCAGAGGTGAAGGCACTAGATTCATTAGGGATAGAAGGTCTTACAACAGACATATCTGACAAGCTGCCTGTGCTGGCTAGAAAAAAGTGCAATTACTGGAGTTTTTATTATTTGTTGCACCGAACCGAATTTGTTCACATTTATTTAGGTCAAGCTAGCTGGAAAATGATGTACATATGTACGTTTGCAACTCCGAATAATCGAGTTAACAGTACTGTCTCTTGTTGAACTGTATCGCTTGGAGACGTTCTCTATTTTCACGTTTTTTCACCTTTTCACCTCCTTTTCAAGTGTCTGATAAAAATACAAAAATCATTAACCAGATACAAAACACTTTCTTTTTCTTCCAGCTCGGCGAAGACCTGCAATCTGGTATCTTCTTCTTCGGCATGTCAAATAGTCTAGTGAATCCGCTCATCTATGGAGCATTTCATCTCTGTCCACTGAAACGCAAAAGCAGCAAATACAACCATCACAGTCTTACCAGGTAACAGTCAATATCTACAGACGATAGATGAAATAAAGTTATAACCATTCAGTTGTCATTATTTTATAGGGGCGACTCACAACGGTCTCCCTCTCTGATGACAGCTGTCACGCAAGTCGACTGCAATGGTCGGCAAACTAGAACGTTCCGTCAGGCCAGCTACTACAGGACAAACAGCAGTTGCAGCAACAAAGAGCATTTCAGTCTTCTCAATACCCCGGCCAGTATGTCATCAACACCACGAAGTGTGTCCACTCGTCACAAGACTACACAAAATGGTACAGTAACTCCGATTGTCCTCAATTTTAATGGTCACAATGGCGTATCCACTTTTGCCCATGCGAAGGACAACATTTCGAGTGTGTAGTATGAGTTTTGCTGGCGTCGCGACTGCTGGTGCAGGCAACCGCCGCCGGATGCTTTGCAATAATTTCACAACAACGATTCAGATGACGTCAGAACACAGTTAGAGCGTCTCAACGATGAAAAAACCGAACGGGATGTACAAATTGTAAAATTTTAACAGAACACTTCTTCACCCCCTCCCTTAAATTTAAATTAAAAACAACAAACATTGTGACATTTAATATCTATCAAAATGTACATAAAATAATAAGAGTTTAAGTTAGGCTTAGTGTAGCAAGTAATTGTGTGAGGATACCCCTTCCTGGGCTTCGAGCCTCTAAGGCCTGCCGCAGGAGAAACTAATTTGTGATTTTATATTGAAACCGTATCCGCAGAATTATGAATGTATATGCAAGTAGCCATGTCCATTGGAGACATCCCAAGGATGATTGTGAGAAAAGGGTTATTTGTTGCTTACGAGTACTTGTGTGCAAAAATATCAGTAGGGCATTTAAGTGTTTAAGTGTAATGTAAAATGTTTATCAGAAATTTAACGGAAACAAATATATAAATAATAATGTGTGTTTTTTTTTAATCAAGAAATTATTTTATTTTGTATTAGGAAGAGTTATTGAGCAGAATAAAAAGAAATAAATGGAACACAAGTTCTAGAATGAATGTCTAAATGACAAGTGGTTTTTGTTCAATTGATTTAAATGCATATTCTAGGGTTCCTTTAAAATAGCCACAAATCGCATTCACAAGCATTAAATTACAGTTTCATCCATCTCGAGATTTCGAAAATACATATAAGATTCAGATGTTGACTTCATTTTGATTTCAATTTTAATGAAGTAAGTAAATAAACTCTATAGCCGCAATACTTTGTCGATAAAGTTCGTAATACTTTCTTTAAACTGCTGTCCATAGTAACACACCGCTGTACTTGGACGGTGTTGATTTACCTTAAGACTAGCCCGCTGATACTACGGCACGGCACGACACGAATACGCTCGAAAATGTCAATTTCAGTCGCAAGTTTCAAACGGATCGAAAGTTCTTGAACGAAGAAGGTATTAGCGTGGTGCGAAACAACCATCTCAATATTCCGATCCCGAGCTCAGCCACGGCAGCGAATAGTTTCTTGCAGTGATTGTTGTCATATGCAGCTTTAAGATATACTGAAATACAGAAACATTTTTTGGTCTAAAGACGAATGAACGGCAAAGACCAAACTGCGCCGTATCCATATCCGCGGGCAACGGGGACGCAATACGCAATCTTCTCAGCTGTGAAACCAGTTATTCCGCGCAACTTTTACTTCCATGCCGACGAATCAATCGACGAAAGAAACAAACAAAAATTATAACTCACTGAGCATGGTCACGATAATTGCTTTTGTGTCATGGGCTGTGGGGGAAAGTTTCAAAAAGAACTCAGCCAACAGCCGGCAAATTGTTAAACAGAATCGCACACACGTATACAGGTATACCCAAACTCACTCACTTTAAAGGTAAACCGCTTTCGAAAGTCAAATGAACTCCGAAGGTAACGAGGAGAAAAATAATTCTCTTTTCTAAGTCCTCAAGCTAGAGCTTCCGGAAGTTCCATTCCATGGCTGCACCGACTTCTTCAATGCTAGGAGGAAGAACTCCCGCATCGACTGGAGTTTGGATTTCGTCGATTCCTATCATTCTCACCTGGTCATGCCAGTTGCAGTCCCGGTTGCACATTTCGTTTCTTCTGCTCACACTCGCCATCAGGTAGGTAGCCTAAACTTGTGTCCGCTAATTCTTAATGCGGATCCAGGTAGGTGTTGGCATTCATTTGCGAAGATAACTCGTGCTCCTTATAACTACTCTACGTGCTGTGTCTAAGTTTGTGATTTCTGAATTGAAGTCCTAAGCACTTCGGGCAGGCTTCGTTGGCACCGTCCAAGAGGTCATAGTAGTCCTCTTTGATAGAGTCTTTAGCCTTGGCGGTATGGGTGTGTACTTATGAGGCCACCTGACCAGACGATCGATTTCCGGTTTAAAGTTAACAACCTTCTTCATCCCTTCATCCCAATAAGTGCACACTCGACTTGCGACAGCTCTAATGCATATGGGTCGCACTCGTTTCTTACTCGTTCCCTGTTCTATTCAGCGGATTTTCTAAATCTCAGTAAAGCCGTTGTTTGCCCGATCCATAAAAAAGGAGACCCTTTGAACTGGGCCAACTACAGAGGCATCAGTCTCCTAAGTATCGCATATAAAATCTTATCTGCCATACTGTGTGAACGCCTAAAGCCATTCGTCAACAACCTGGTCGGTCCATACCAGTGTGGCTTTAGGACAGGAAAATCCACCATCGACCAAATATTCACACTACGGCAGATTTTGGAGAAAACCCAGGAGCAACAAATCGATACCCACCACCTTTTCATCGATTTTAAGGCCGCGTATGATAGCATCTATAGAGACGAGCTATACAGAGCAATGTCTAGTTTTGGCATCCCTACCAAACTCGTCCGTTTGTGTAGGATGACGATGGAGAATGCACGCTGCTCCATCAAGGTCGGTAAAGACCTAACCGAGACCTTTGATGTCAAAAAAGGATTCAGACAAGGCGACGCGCTGTCATGCGACTTTTTCAACATCGTTCTTGAACGAATTGTTCAAAACTCGAACGCCAACACCAGAGGAACAATCTTTCAGAAGTCCGTCCAACTACTCGCATATGCCGACGATATGGACATTATTGGAAGAACGCAGCGTGATGTCAATGGCGCTTCTGTGGGTATTGCAACGGAGGCCGCGAAGATGGGTTTAGCGGTAAACGAGGGTAAGACCAAGTATATGCTGTCAACGAGAAAGGGCACCCAACACCGACGTCTCGGTCAGAACGTCACAGCAGACAGATATAACTTTGAGGTAGTCAAAAACTTTGTCTACCTAGGCACCGCTATAAACTCAGACAATGACACCAGCGCTGAAATCAAACGAAGAATAACCCTTGCCAATCGCTGCTTCTTTGGGCTAAGAAAGCAACTGGTAAACAAAGCCCTCTCTCGAACAACCAAGATAACGCTCTACAAGACCTTAATCGTCCCAGTCCTGCTATATGGCGCGGAGGCATGGACTTTGTCAAAAGCGGATGAAGCTGCCCTTGGTTGCTTCGAGAGGAAAATTCTTCGTGTGATTTTCGGTCCCGTCTGCATAGACGGTGAGTGGAGGAGGAGATATAATGACGAACTATACGGGCTGTTCAGCGACATCGACTTAGCCAGAAGAGTGAAGATCCAAAGACTGAGATGGCTAGGTCATGTAGAGCGGATGGAAACCAATACTCCGGCCCGAAAAGTCTTCGAATCCACCCCCGAGGGACGGCGCAGTAGAGGAAGACCGCGACTCAGGTGGCGCACGCAAGTGGAAAGGGACCTCAACCAACTATGCGTGCGAAACTGGAGACAGCTAGCTAAAGATCGAGCTGGCTGGAGACGCTTGTTGGTTGAGGCCCAGGTCCACCCCGGACTGCAGCGCCACCTTAAGTAAGTAAGTAAGTAAGTACGTGGGTATCGCTTTGCAGTCGATGAGCAGCCTTCGAAATGTAGAGTGTTCTTTCATTCCCGGAATACGCAGTCCTTTTTCGTGCCGTGTCGTCGTTGTATATCCGTCCGATTTTCCGAGGCTGCTTGCTCTCTTGTAACATGTGGTTCTTTTTCCGTGGGCGGGTGGTTTGCCATCTGCATAACCACCAAGGTGTCCGCTGCGGTTGTTACTGGCATCTCGATAGGTTGAGCAATGTTTCGACAGCCCGTGCTATCCAAATACATAAATAGACGTACCAACCCACTACTCCAGGGCGACGACCCTCCAAATTCATACCAAGCTTGAAAGGAATTTCCATTGAAAATGAGAATGTCATAATTTCCCACATCCGTCAAAGGTTAAGCCTCACTTTGTAGGAGGCATTGTCAGGCGTTGTATAAGTCCCTGCTTAAATCATCATTAGAGTCCTTAATTTCCATGCTCTGTTTGAATAAAAGAATACGAAGGGTAATACTCAAATGTCCCCACATATACGCACGTCTTGTCTTGAAATCATTTTCCCTGCACAATCCTCTTATGGGGACTCACTTCAAACAGGAAGCCACAGCTATAATTGGTCCATCGAATGACAACGGTTACTAGCATATTTTCACGATATACTCATAAGGATGTCTAATGCAAATCATGTTATGTAGCAGATACACTCGTATGTTTGCATTATGAGATAATGTTCGCAATTTAAGAAATATGCACAAGATTAGGGAAAGGAATTCCTTTGAAGGGAACACTCAATCGCACGGGTTCTTATTGTGTGTGTAATTTCAAGGAGATGGTAGTGTCTTTGCTCCCTCTGTCATCGGCTTAAGGGTTATTTTTGAAGTATGAATGTACCCCTGAATGCATATGGATGAGCTGGGAAACAAATCTCCCATACTTTGCTAGAATATTTCCACAGAATCTAAATGAAAGCATTCATCGGAATATTTTGTGGGTGTTATTCATCTCCAATACATGGCAGGTAATTTGTGCAAAAGGAAACAGAACTGCTTCTTACACAGATTAGCCCATAGAAGCTTATACTTTTTAACATCACACATCCTACTGCTACACTACAGTTTCGATGACGCTTAAAACGGACTCTACATGGCGTAAGATTTGAAGTAGTTACGATGAGAGCGAGTAGCCTACTTGGGAGCAGACTTGAACGCCACAAACGACATTCTAGTGCCGATGGATCGCGACGGATGCGATGGTCTAAAGGCATGCTCTACAAAACCTTAATTTTTCAGTTATTTTATATGGAGTCTAAAGCTGGGCAGTAAAGTAGCAAAAAGAGACAAATTGTGCACAAAGTGCACACAACCACGAGCTCCGTCAATGTTAAGAGAGTCTTCTAAGGAAACGCTTTTGGTTTGAGAATGAGAGGAAAGCCGTATTTCCGGTTTCAACACCAAATCATCAATCTGGAGGCAAGACAGCTTGGTATTTATGACTGGAAGCAGTGTGTCCTGTGCCCTCTACGATGGAAAAGTCTCAGACCGTCCATGCGCCAAGCCTCCACGAAAATTCAAGCATTTAATTTTTTTCTATTTACATAACCACAGCTGTGCAGAAGTCGTAGATACGTCTAGGTGGGCCGAAGCAGCTGCTCTACATTGTGTTCCTCGCGTACTGTTGTGTTTCTTACCCTATCTCATTTCGGCAGCCTGTATTCGCGATCTTATTCTTTCGGTCTATACCCAAATTTCACTACCACAGGTGAGAGTTGGAACAAAAACTGAATTGAAAACCGCTTTGACGCCAAACCCAGCCTTTCTGATTACAGATCTTTCAAGCTGTTTCAAAATTGAGCCAGGACTCCACTTACATGTAGAGTGCACTGAATAGGCGTTCTGGAAATTACCATGACATCTGATTTGTCCACGTTAACCTTCATCTCAGCATCTGCACATACGGCAACAAACCAATCGAGTGAGCGCTGGAGCTCCGTCTGGGAGAATGTAAGGATAACCAAGTCATCTGCAAAAAGAAGATGACTTACCCTCAACTCTCCCAATGTGAAACATTCCTCGTCTCGGCTGCGCTGCAACATCCAGTCCTTATATATATAATGAAAAAGAGAGATGACAAGACGCATTCTAAGCGAAGTCCAACGCCCATGGTGAAAGTTGTGGATTTAGTACCGTCAACCAGAACGCAGATGGTACAGTTTGTGTATAGAGACTGAATGGCCTTCAGAAGAGGACCATCAATCCCATACTCCTGCAGGACACTCCAGAGTTTATCTCGAGGGACCCGGTCATATGCCTTTTCCAAATCTACAAAACAACTGTAGATGGGTTTGGCATACTCCCAAGTCTTCTCAAGTACCATTCTAGAACGCGCTTAAAAAACCTTAGCATAGACTTTCCCGGCGATACTTAAAAGAGATATGCCCCTGTAGTCGGAGCAATCTCTTTTGTCCCCCTTCTTGAAAAGTGGAACAATCACCTCAGTTTGCCAATCGCCAGGTGTCTCACCGCGTGCCCAGGCCACTTTAATGACACTAGCCGGTGTCCAGAAACTAAATGCGGATTGGCTCTGGGAAACCGCATTTAGTTTCTGTAAACTAGCCGGTTAGTGTCGAGAAGCTAAATGCGGATTGGCTCTGGGAAACCGCATTTAGTTTCTGGATAACAGCTAATGTCCAGAAATTTAATGCGGATTGGATCTGGAAAACCGCATTTAGTTTCTGGACACAAGCCGGTACCCAAAAACTAAATGCGGTTTCCCAGACACAAACCGCATTTAGTTTTTGGACACCGGCTAGTGTTCATCCGGATCCACTCCAGTCTTTGGATTTCGATAAAACACATCTAAACACATAACCACGAATGTTCACAGGTCGTAGGTACGCCTAGTTGGGCGGCACCAAAATCCATTTTTCTTAGGTGAAAAATTGTCGTCGTATCCACTCCAGTCTTTGGATTTCGATAATACACATCTAAACACATAACCACAGGTGTACACAGGTCTTAGGTACGCCTAGTTGGGCCGCTGTGGCAGTTGGAAGATGAGCCATGAAAAGGCTCCAAAATCCTTACTGTACACTGTACATTTTTTTAGGTGAAAAATTCGATGTCGTCGGATCCACTCCAGTCTTTGGATTGCGATAATACACATCTAAACACATAACCACAGGTGTACACAGGTCGTAGGTACGCCTAGTTGGGCCGCTGTAGCAGTTGGAAGATGAGCCATGAAAAGGCTGTAAAATCCTTACTGTACACTGTCAATTTTTTTAGGTAAAAATTCGATGTCATCGGATCCACTCCAGTCTTTGGATTTCGATAATACACATCTAAACACATAACCACAGGTGTACCCAGGTCGTAAATTCGATGTGGTCGGATCCACTCCAGTCTTTGGATTTCGATAATACACATCTAAACACATAACCACAGGTTTACACAGGTCGTAGGTACGCCTAGTTGGGCCGCTGTGGCAGTTGGAAGATGAGTCATGAAAAGGCTCCAAAATCCTTACTATACACTGTACATTTTTTTAAGGTGAAAAATTCTATGTCGTCGGATCCACTCCCGTCTTTGGATTTCAATAACACACCTATACACATAACCACAGGTGTACACAGGTCGTAGGTCGTAGGCTCCAAATTCCTTTTTGTACACTGTCAATTTTTTTAGGTAAAACATTCGATGTCGTCGTATCCACTCCAGTCTTTGGATTTCAATAAAACACATCTAAACACATAACCGCAGGTGTACACAGGTCGTAGGTAAGCCTAGTTGGGCCGCAGTGGCAGTTGGAAGATGAGCCATAAAAAGGCTCCAAATTCCTTAATATACACTTTCAATATTTTTAAGTGAAAAATTCGATGTCGTCGGATCCACTCCAGTCCTTGGATTTCAATAATACACATCTAAACACATAACCACAGGTGTACACAGGTCGAAAGTACGCCTAGTTGCGCCGCTGTGGCAGTTGGAAGATGAGCCATGAAAAGGCTCCAAAATCCTTACTATACACTGTACATTTTTTTAGATGGAAAATTCGATTTCGTCGTATCCACTCCAGTCTTTGGATTTCAATAATACACATCTAAACACATAACCACAGGTGTACACAGGTCGAAAGTACGCCTAGTTGCGCCGCTGTGGCAGTTGGAAGATGAGCCATGAAAAGGCTCCAAAATCCTTACTGTACACTGTACATTTTTTTAGATGAAAAATTCGATTTCGTCGTATCCACTCCAGTCTTTGGATTTCGATAATACACATCTAGACACATAACCGCAGGTGTACACAGGTCGTAGGTACGCCTAGTTGGGCCGCTGTGGCAGTTGGAAGATGAGCCATAAAAAGGCTCCAAATTCCTTAACATACACTTTCAATTTTTTTAAGTGAAAAATTCGATGTCGTCGGATCCACTCCAGTCTTTGGATTTCAATAATACACATCTAAACACATAACCACAGGTGTACACAGGTCGAAAGTACGCTTAGTTGAGCCGCTGTGTCAGTTGGAAGATGAGCCATGAACACAGGTCGTAGGTCGCCATGTACACAGGTCGTAGGTACGCCTAGTTGGGCCGCTGTGGCAGTTGGAAGATGAGCCATGAAAAGGCTCCAAAATCCTTACTATACACTGCACAGTTTTTTAGGTGAAAAATTCGATGTCGTCAGATCCACTCCAGTCTTTGGATTTCGTTAATACACATCTCAACACATAACCACAGGGGTACACAGGTCGTAGGTACGCCTAGCTGGGCCGCTGTGGCAGTTGGAAGATGAGCCATGAAAAGGCTCCAAAATCCTTACTATTTGTCTGTCAATTTTTTTAGGTGAAAGATTCGATGTCGTCGGATCTGCTCCAGTCTTTCGATTTCGTTAATTCACATCTCAACACATACCCACAGGTGAACACAGGTCGTAGGTAAGCCTAGTTGGGCCGCTGTGGCAGTTGGAAGATGAGCCATGAAAAGGCTCCAAAATCCTTACTGTACACTGTACATTTTTTTAGGTGAAAAATTCGATGTCGTCGGATCCACTCCAGTCTTTGGATTTCGTTAATACACATCTCAACACATTACCACAGGTCGTAGGTACGCATAGTTGGGCCGCTGTGGCAGTTGGAAGATGAGCCATGAAAAGGCTCCAAAATCCTTACTATACACTGTACATTTTTTTAGGTGAAAGATTCGATGTCGTCGGATCCACTCCAGTCTTTGGATTTCGTTAATACACATCTCAACACATACCCACAGGTGTACACAGGTCGTAGGTAAGCCTAGTTGGGCCGCTGTGGCAGTTGGAAGATAAGCCATGAAAAGGCTCCAAAATCCTTACTATACACTGTACATTTTTTAGGTGAAAAATTCGATGTCGTCGGATCCACTCCAGTCTTTGGATTTCGTTAATTCACATCTCAACACATAACCACAGGTGTACACAGGTCGTAGGTACGCCCAGTTAGGCCGCTGTGGCAGTTGGAAGATGAGCCATGAAAAGGCTCCAAAATCCTTACTGTACACTGTCAATTTTTTTAGGTGAAAAATTCGATGTCGTCGGATCCACTACAGTCTTTGGATTTCGTTAATACGCATCTTAACACATAACCACAGGTGTACACAGGTCGTAGGTACGCCTAGTTGGGCCGCTGTTGCAGTGGGAAGATGAGCCATGAAAGGCTCCAAAATCGTTACTATATACTGTAAATTTTTGTAGGTGAAAAATTCGATGTCGTCGTATCCACTCCAGTCTTCGGATTTCGTTAATACACATCTCAACACATAACCACAGGTGTACACAGTTCGTAGCTACACTTAGTTGGGCCGCTGTGGCAGTGGGAAGATGAGCCATGAAAGGCTCCAAAATCCTTACTATACACTGTACATTTTTTTAGGTGAAAAAGTCGATGTCGTCGGATCCACTCCAGTCTTTGGATTTCGTTAATACACATCTCAACACATAACCACAGGTCGTAGGTACGCCTAGCTGGGCCGCTGTGGCAGTTGGAAGATGAGCCATGAAAAGGCTCCAAAATCCTTACTATTTGTCTGTCAATTTTTTTAGGTGAAAGATTCGATGTCGTCGGATCCACTCCAGTCTTTCGATTTCGTTAATTCACATCTCAACACATACCCACAGGTGTACACAGGTCGTAGGTAAGCCTAGTTGGGCCGCTGTGGCAGTTGGAAGATGAGCCATGAAAAGGCTCCAAAATCCTTACTGTACACTGTACATTTTTTTAGGTGAAAAATTCGATGTCGTCGGATCCACTCCAGTCTTTGGATTTCGTTAATACACATCTCAACACATAACCACAGGTGTACACAGGTCGTAGCTACACTTAGTTGGGCCGCTGTGGCAGTTGGAAGATGAGCCATGAAAAGGCTCCAAAATCCTTACTATACACTGTAAATTTTTTTAGGTGAAAGATTCGATGTCGTCGGATCCACTCCAGTCTTTGGATTTCGTTAATACACATCTCAACACATACCCACAGGTGTACACAGGTCGTAGGTAAGCCTAGTTGGGCCGCTGTGGCAGTTGGAAGATAAGCCATGAAAAGGCTCCAAAATCCTTACTATACACTGTACATTTTTTAGGTGAAAAATTCGATGTCGTCGGATCCACTCCAGTCTTTGGATTTCGTTAATACGCATCTTAACACATAACCACAGGTGTACACAGGTCGTAGGTACGCCTAGTTGGGCCGCTGTTGCAGTGGGAAGATGAGCCATGAAAGGCTCCAAAATCGTTACTATATACTGTAAATTTTTTTAGGTGAAAAATTCGATGTCGTCGTATCCACTCCAGTCTTCGGATTTCGTTAATACACATCTCAACACATAACCACAGGTGTACACAGTTCGTAGCTACACTTAGTTGGGCCGCTGTGGCAGTGGGAAGATGAGCCATGAAAGGCTCCAAAATCCTTACTATACACTGTACATTTTTTTAGGTGAAAAAGTCGATGTCGTCGGATCCACTCCAGTCTTTGGATTTAGTTAATACACATCTCACCACATAACCACAGGTGTACACAGGTCGTAGGTAAGCCTAGTTGGGCCGCCGTGGCAGTTGGAAGATGAGCCATGAAAAGGCTCCAAAATCCCTACTTTACACTGTCAATTTTTTTAGGTGAAAGATTCGATGTCGTCGGATCCACTCCAGTCTTTGGATTTCGTTAATACACATCTCAACACATAACCACAGGTGTACACAGGTCGTAGGTACGCCTTGTTGGGCCGCTGTGGCAATTGGAAGATGAGCCATGAAAGGCTCCAAAATCCTTACGATACACTGTACATTTTTTTAGGTGAAAAATTCGATGTCGTCGGATCCACTCCAGTCTTTAGATTTCGTTAATACACATCTCAACACATAACCACAGGTGTACACAGGTCGTAGCTACACTTAGTTGGGCCGCTGTGGCAGTGGGAAGATGAGCCATGAAAGGCTCCAAATTCCTTACTATACACTGTACATTTTTTTAGGTGAAAAATTCGATGTCGTCGGATGGACTCCAGTCTTTGGATTTCGTTAATACACATCTTAACACATAACCACAGGTGTACACAGGTCTTAAGTACGCCTAGTTGGGCCGCTGTGGCAGTTGGAAGATGAGCCATGAAAAGGCTCCAATATCCTTACTATACACTGTCAATTTTTTTAGGTGAAAAATTCGATGTCGTCGGATCCACTCCAGTCTTTGGATTTCGTTAATACACATCTCAACACATAACCACAGGTGTACACAGGTCGTAGGTACGCCTTGTTGGGCCGCTGTGGCAATTGGAAGATGAGCCATGAAAATGCTCCAAAATCCTTACTATACACTGTCAATTTTTTTAGGTGAAAAATTCGATGTCGTCGGATCCACTCCAGGTCGTAGGTACGCCTAGTTGGGCCGCTGTGGCAGTTGGAAGATGAGCCATGAAAAGGCTCCAAAATCCTTACTATTTGTCTGTCAATTTTTTAGGTGAAAAATTCGATGTCGTCGGATCCACTCCAGTCTTTGGATTTCGTTAATACACATCTCAACACATAACCACAGGTGTACACAGGTCGTAGGTACGCCTTGTTGGGCCGCTGTGGCAATTGGAAGATGAGCCATGAAAATGCTCCAAAATCTTTACTATACACTGTCAATTTTTATAGGTAAAAAATTCGATGTCGTCGGATCCACTCCAGTCTTTGGATTTCGTTAATACACATCTCAACACATAACCACAGGTGTACACAGGTCGTAGCTACACTTAGTTGGGCCGCTGTGGCAGTGGGAAGATGAGCCATGAAAGGCTCCAAAATCCTTACTATACACTGTAAATTTTTTTAGGTGAAAAATTCGATGTCGTCGGATCCACTCCAGTCTTTGGATTTAGTTAATACACATCTCACCACATAACCACAGGTGTACACAGGTCGTAGGTAAGCCTAGTTGGGCCGCCGTGGCAGTTGGAAGATGAGCCATGAAAAGGCTCCAAAATCCCTACTTTACACTGTCAATTTTTTTAGGTGAAAGATTCGATGTCGTCGGATCCACTCCAGTCTTTGGATTTCGTTAATACGCATCTCAACACATAACCACAGGTGTACACAGGTCGTAGCTCCACTTAGTTGGGCCACTGTGGCAGTGGGAAGATGAGCCATGAAAGGCTCCAAAATCCTTACTATACACTGTACATTTTTTTAGGTGAAAAATTCGTTGTCGTCGGATGGACTCCAGTTTTTGGATTTCGTTAATACACATCTCAACACATAACCACAGGTGTACACAGGTCGTAGGTATGCCTAGTTGGGCAGCCATGGCAGTTGGAAGATGAGCCATGAAAAGGCTCTAAAATCCCTACTATACACTGTCAATTTTTTTAGGTGAAAGATTCGATGTCGTCGGATCCACTCCAGACTTTGGATTTCGATAATACATATCTCAACACATAACCACAGGTGTACACAGGTCGTAGGTAAGCCTAGTTGGGCCGCTGTGGCAGTTGGAAGATGAGCCATTAAAAGGCTCCAAAATCCTTACACTGTACATTTTTTTAGGTGAAAAATTCGATGTCGTCGGATCCACTCCAGTCTTTGGATTTCGTTAGTACACATCTCAACACATAACCACAGGTATACACAGGTTGTAGGTACGCCTAGTTGGGCCGCTGTGGCAGTGGAAGATGAGCCATGAAAAGGCTCCAAAATCCTTACTATACACTTTTAATTTTTTTAGGTGAAAAATTCGATGTCGTCACATCCACTCCAGTCTTTGGATTTCGTTAATGCACATCTTTACACATAGCCACAGGTGTTCACAGGTCGTAGGTACGCCTAGTTGGGCCGCCGTGGCAGTTGGAAGATGAGCCATGAAAAGGCTCCAAAATCCCTACTATACACTGTCAATTTTTTTAGGTGAAAGATTCGATGTCGTCGGATCCGCTCCAGTCTTTGGATTTCGTTAATACGCATCTCAACACATAACCACAGGTGTACACAGGTCGTAGCTACACCTAGTTGGGCTGCTGTGGCAGTGGAAAGATGAGCCATGAAAGCTCCAAAATCCTTACTATACACTGTCAATTTTTTTAGGTGGAAAATTCGATGTCGTTGGCTCCACTCCAGTCTTTTTATTTCGTTAATACGCATCTCAACACATAACCACAGGTGTACACAGGTCGTAGCTACACTTAGTTGGGCCGCTGTGGCAGTGGGAAGAAGAGCCATGAAAGGCTCCAAAATCCTTACTATGTCAATTTTTTTAGGTGAAAAATTCGATGTCGTCGGATCCACTCCAGTCTTTGGATTTCGTTAATACACATCTCAACACATAACCACAGGTGTACACAGGTCGTAGGTACGCCTAGTTGGGCCGCTGTGGCAGTTAGTGGAAAATTTCGATGTCTCCAAATTCACTCCAGTGTGTCTGATTCGTTGGTTACACGTGAGACAACATCGCCAGAGGTGTACAGAAGTCGTAGGTAGGTCATATTGGACCACTATGGTCTCCAAATTCACTCCAGTGTGTCTGATTCGATGGTTACACGTGAGACAACATCGCCAGAGGTGTACAGAAGTCGTAGGTAGGTCATATTGCGCCGCTATGGCAGTTGGAAGAAGAACGAGGATAAACCTCAAATTTGACCATGCCGGCTATACGATTTTTAGTGGAAAATTTTGATGTCTCCAAATTCACTCCAGTGTGTCTGATTCGATGGATACAAGTGAGACAACAGCGCCAGAGGTGTACAGAAGTCGTAGGTAGGTCATATTGGGCTACTATGGCAGTTGGAAGAAGAACGAAGAAAAACCTCAAATTTGACCATGCCGGCTATACGATTTTTAGTGGAAAATTTCGATGTCTCCAAATTCAGTGTGTCTGATTCGATGGATACACGTGAGACAACATCGCCAGAGGTGTACAGAAGTCGTAGGTAGGTCATATTGCGCCGCTATGGCAGTTGGAAGAAGAACGAGGAAAAACCTCAAATTTGACCATGCCGGCTATACGATTTTTAGTGGAAAATTTCGATGTCTCCAAATTCGCTCCAGTGTGTCTGATTCGATGGATACACGTGAGACAACATCGCCAGAGGTGTACAGAAGTCGTAGGTAGGTCACATTGGGCCATTATGGCAGTTGAAAGAAGAACGACGAAAAACCTCAAATTTGACCAGGCTATACGATTTTTAGTGGAAAATTTCGATGTCTCCAAATTCGCTCCAGTGTGTCTGATTCGATGGATACACGTGAGACAACATCGCCAGAGGTGTACAGAAGTCGTAGGTAGGTCACATTGGGCCATTATGGCAGTTGGAAGAAGAACGAGGAAAAACCTCAAATTTGACCAGGCTATACGATTTTTAGTATAAAATGTTGATGTCTCCAAATTCACTCCAGTATGTCTGATTCGATGGATATACGTGAGACAACATCGCCAGAGGTGTACAGAAGTCGTAGGTAGGTCATATTGGGCCACTATGGCAGTTGGAAGAAGAACGAGGAAAAACCTCAAATTTGACCAGGCTATACGATTTTTAGTGGAAAATTTTGATGTCTCCAAATTTACTCCAGTGTGTCTGATTCGATGGATACACGTGAGACAACATCGCCAGAGGTGTACAGAAGTCTTAGGTAGGTCATATTGCGCCGCTATGGCAGTTGGAAGAAGAACGAGGAAAAACCTCAAATTTGACCAGGCTATACGATTTCTAGTGGAAAATTTTGATGTCTCCAAATTTACTCCAGTGTGTCTGATTCGATGGATACACGTGAGACAACATCGCCAGAGGTGTACAGAAGTCGTAGGTAGGTCATATTGGGCTACTATGGCAGTTGGAAGAAGAACGAGGAAAAACCTCAAATTTGACCATGCCGGCTATACGATTTTTAGTGGAAAATTTCGATGTCTCCAAATTCACTCCAGTGTGTCTGATTCGATGGATACACGTGAGACAACATCGCCAGAGGTGTAGAGAAGTCTTAGGTGGGTCATATTGCGCCAATATGGCAGTTGGAAGAAGAACGAGGAAAAACCTCAAATTTTACCTTGCCGGCTATATGATTTTTTGTGGAAAATTTCGATGTCTTCAAATTCACTCCAGTGTGTCTGATTCGATGGATACACGTGAGAAAACATCGCCAGATGTGTACAGAAGTCTTAGGAAGGTCGTATTGCGCCGCTATGGCAGTTGGAAGAAGAACGAGGAAAAACTTCAAATTTGACCATGCCGGCTATACGATTTTTTGTGTAAAATTTCGATGTCTCCAAATTCACTCCAAAGTGTCTGATTCGATGGATACACGTGAGACAGCATCACCAGAGGTGTACAGAAGTCTTCGGTAGGTCATATTGCGCCAATATGGCAGTTGGAAGAAGAACGAGGAAAAACCTCAAATTTGACCATGACCGGCTATACGATTTTTTGTGGAAAATTTGGATGTTTCCAAATTCACTCCAAAGTGTCTGATTCGATGGATACACGTGAGACAACATCGCCAGAGGTGTACAGAAGTCTTAGGTGGGTCATATTGCGCCGCTATGGCAGTTGGAAGAAGAACGAGGAAAAACCTCAAATTTGACCATGCCGGCTATACGATTTTTAGTGGAAAATTTGGATGTCTCCAAATTCACTCCAAAGTGTCTGATTCGATGGATACAAGTGAGACAACATCGCCAGAGGTGTACAGAAGTCTTAGGTAGGTCATATTGCGCCGCTATGGCAGTTGGAAGAAGAACGAGGAAAAACCTCAAATTTGACCATGCCGGCTATACGATTTTTAGTGGAAAATTTGGATATCTCCAAATTCACTCCAAAGTGTCTGATTCGATGGATACACGTGAGACAACATCGCCAGAGGTGTACGGAAGTCTTAGGTAGGTCATATTGCGCCAATATGGCAGTTGGAAGAAGAACGAGGAAAAACCTCAAATTTGACCAGGCTATACGATTTTTAGTGGAAAATTTCGATGTCTCCAAATTCACTCCAGTGTGTCTGATTCGATGGATACACGTGAGACAACATCGCCAGAGGTGTACAGAAGTCGTAGGTAGGTCACATTGGGCCACTATGGCAGTTGGAAGAAGAACGAGGAAAAACCTCAAATTTGAGCATACCGGCTATACGATTTTTAGTTGAAAATTTCGATGTCTCCAAATTCACTCCAGTGTGTCTGATTCGATGGATACACGTGAGACAACATCGCCAGAGGTGTACAGAAGTCGTAGGTAGGTCATATTGGGCTACTATGGCAGTTGGAAGAAGAACGAGGAAAAACCTCAAATTTGACCATGCCGGCTATACGATTTTTAGTGGAAAATTTCGATGTCTCCAAATTCACTCCAGTGTGTCTGATTCGATGGATACACGTGAGACAACATCGCCAGAGGTGTAGAGAAGTCTTAGGTAGGTCATATTGCGCCAATATGGCAGTTGGAAGAAGAACGAGGAAAAACCTCAAATTTTACCTTGCCGGCTATATGATTTTTTGTGGAAAATTTCGATGTCTTCAAATTCACTCCAGTGTGTCTGATTCGATGGATACACGTGAGAAAACATCGCCAGATGTGTACAGAAGTCTTATTAAGGTCGTATTGCGCCGCTATGGCAGTTGGAAGAAGAACGAGGAAAAACTTCAAATTTGACCATGCCGGCTATACCATTTTTTGTGTAAAATTTCGATGTCTCCAAATTCACTCCAAAGTGTCTGATTCGATGGATACACGTGAGACAGCATCACCAGAGGTGTACAGAAGTCTTCGGTAGGTCATATTGCGCCAATATGGCAGTTGGAAGAAGAACGAGGAAAAACCTCAAATTTGACCATGACCGGCTATACGATTTTTTGTGGAAAATTTGGATGTTTCCAAATTCACTCCAAAGTGTCTGATTCGATGGATACACGTGAGACAACATCGCCAGAGGTGTACAGAAGTCTTAGGTAGGTCATATTGCGCCGCTATGGCAGTTGGAAGAAGAACGAGGAAAAACCTCAAATTTGACCATGCCGGCTATATGATTTTCTGTGGAAAATTTCGATGTCTTCAAATTCACTCCAGTGTCAACCTCAAATTTGACCATGCCGGCTATACGATTTTTTGTGGAAAATTTGGATGTCTCCAAATTCGCTCCAAAGTGTCTGATTCGATGGATACACGTGAGACAACATCGCCAGAGGTGTACAGAAGTCTTAGGTAGGTCATATTGCGTCGCTATGGCAGTTGGAAGAAGAACCAGGAAAAGCCTCAAATTTGACCATGTCGGAAATACGATTTTTTGTGTAAAATTTCGATGTCTTCAAATTCACTCCAAAGTGTCTGATTCGATGGATACACGTGAGACAACATCGCCAGAGGTGTACAGAAGTCTTAGGTAGGTCATATTGCGCCGCTATGACAGTTGGAAGAAGCACGAGGAAAAACCTCAAATTTGATCATGCCGGCTATATGATTTTTTGTGGAAAATTTGGATGTCTCCAAATTCACTCCAAAGTGTCTGATTCGATGGATAAACGTGAGACAACATCCCCAGAGGTGTACGGAAGTCTTAGGTAGGTCATATTGCGCCAATATGGCAGTTGGAAGAAGAACGAGGAAAAACCTCAAATTTGACCATGTCGGCTATACGATTTTTTGTGGAAAATTTGGATGTCTCCAAATTCACTCCAAAGTGTCTGATTCGATGGATACACGTGAGACAACATCGCCAGAGGTGTACAGAAGTCTTAGGTAGGTCATATTGCGCCGCTATGGCAGTTGGAAGAAGAACGAGGAAAAACCTCAAATTTGACCATGTTGGCAATACGATTTTTTGTGTAAAATTTCGATGTCTCGAAATTCACTCCAAAGTGTCTGATTCGATGGATACACGTGAGAAAACATCGCCAGAGGTGTACAGAAGTCTTAGGTAGGTCGTATTGCGCCGCTATGGCAGTTGGAAGAAGAACGAGGAAAAACCTCAAATTTGACCATTGACCATATACGATTTTTTGTGTAAAATTTGGACGTCTCCAAATTCACTCCAAAGTGTCTGATTCGATGGATACACGTGAGACAACATCGCCAGAGGTGTACAGAAGTCTTAGGTAGGTCATATTGCGCCGCTATGACAGTTGGAAGAAGCACGAGGAAAAACCTCAAATTTGATCATGCCGGCTATATGATTTTTTGTGGAAAATTTGGATGTCTCCAAATTCACTCCAAAGTGTCTGATTCGATGGATAAACGTGAGACAACATCCCCAGAGGTGTACGGAAGTCTTAGGTAGGTCATATTGCGCCAATGTGGCAGTTGGAAGAAGAACGAGGAAAAACCTCAAATTTGACCAGGCTATACGATTTTTAGTGGAAAATTTTGATGTCTCCAAATTTACTCCAGTGTGTCTGATTCGATGGATACACGTGAGACAACATCGCCAGAGGTGTACAGAAGTCGTAGGTAGGTCATATTGCGCCGCTATGGCAGTTGGAAGAAGAACGAGGAAAAACCTCAAATTTGACCATTGACCATATACGATTTTTTGTGTAAAATTTGGACGTCTCCAAATTCACTCCAAAGTGTCTGATTCGATGGATACACGTGAGACAACATCGCCAGAGGTGTACAGAAGTCTTAGGTAGGTCATATTGCGCCGAGGAAAAACCTCAAATTTGATCATGCCGGCTATATGATTTTTTGTGGAAAATTTGGATGTCTCCAAATTCACTCCAAAGTGTCTGATTCGATGGATACACGTGAGACAACATCGCCAGAGGTGTACAGAAGTCTTAGGTAGGTCATATTGCGCCGCTATGGCAGTTGGAAGAAGAACGAGGAAAAACCTCAAATTTTACCTTGCCGGCTATATGATTTTTTGTGGAAAATTTCGATGTCTTCAAATTCACTCCAGTGTGTCTGATTCGATGGATACACGTGAGAAAACATCGCCAGAGGTGTACAGAAGTCTTAGGAAGGTCGTATTGCGCCGCTATGGCAGTTGGAAGAAGAACGAGGAAAAACTTCAAATTTGACCATGCCGGCTATACGATTTTTTGTGTAAAATTTCGATATCTCCAAATTCACTCCAAAGTGTCTGATTCGATGGATACACGTGAGACAGCATCACCAGAGGTGTACAGAAGTCTTCGGTAGGTCATATTGCGCCAATATGGCAGTTGGAAGAAGAACGAGGAAAAACCTCAAATTTGACCATGACCGGCTATACGATTTTTTGTGGAAAATTTGGATGTTTCCAAATTCACTCCAAAGTGTCTGATTCGATGGATACACGTGAGACAACATCGCCAGAGGTGTACAGAAGTCTTAGGTAGGTCATATTGCGCCGCTATGGCAGTTGGAAGAAGAACGAGGAAAAACCTCTAATTTGACCATTGACCATATACGATTTTTTGTGGAAAATTTGGATGTCTCCAAATTCACTCCAAAGTGTCTGATTCGATGGATACAAGTGAGACAGCATCACCAGAGGTGTACAGAAGTCTTCGGTAGGTCATATTGCGCCAATATGGCAGTTGGAAGAAGAACGAGGAAAAACCTCAAATTTGACCATGCCGGCTATATGATTTTCTGTGGAAAATTTCGATGTCTTCAAATTCACTCCAGTGTCAACCTCAAATTTGACCATGCCGGCTATACGATTTTTTGTGGAAAATTTGGATGTCTCCAAATTCGCTCCAAAGTGTCTGATTCGATGGATACACGTGAGACAACATCGCCAGAGGTGTACAGAAGTCTTAGGTAGGTCATATTGCGCCAATATGGCAGTTGGAAGAAGAACCAGGAAAAGCCTCAAATTTGACCATGTCGGAAATACGATTTTTTGTGTAAAATTTCGATGTCTCCAAATTCACTCCAAAGTGTCTGATTCGATGGATACACGTGAGACAGCATCACCAGAGGTGTACAGAAGTCTTAGGTAGGTCATATTGCGCCAATATGGCAGTTGGAAGAAGAACGAGGAAAAACCTCAAATTTGACCATGCCGGCTATATGATTTTTTGTGGAAAATTTGGATGTCTCCAAATTCACTCCAAAGTGTCTGATTCGATGGATAAACGTGAGACAACATCCCCAGAGGTGTACGGAAGTCTTAGGTAGGTCATATTGCGCCGCTATGGCAGTTGGAAGAAGAACGAGGAAAAACCTCAAATTTGACCATTGACCATGTACGATTTTTTGTGTAAAATTTGGACGTCTCCAAATTCACTCCAAAGTGTCTGATTCGATGGATACACGTGAGACAACATCGCCAGAGGTGTACAGAAGTCTTAGGTAGGTCATATTGCGCCGCTATGGCAGTTGAAAGAAGAACGAGGAAAAACCTCAAATTTGACCATGCCGGCTATACGATTTTTAGTGGAAAATTTGGATGTCTCCAAATTCACTCCAAAGTGTCTGATTCGATGGATACACGTGAGACAGCATCACCAGAGGTGTACAGAAGTCTTAGGTAGGTCATATTGCGCCAATATGGCAGTTGGAAGAAGAACGAGGAAAAACCTCAAATTTGACCATGACCGGCTATACGATTTTTTGTGGAAAATTTGGATGTCTCCAAATTCACTCCAAAGTGTCTGATTCGATGGATACACGTGAGACAACATCGCCAGAGGTGTACAGAAGTCTTAGGTAGGTCATATTGCGCCGCTATGACAGTTGGAAAAAGCACGAGGAAAAATCTCAAATTTGATCATGCCGGCTATATGATTTTTTGTGGAAAATTTGGATGTCTCCAAATTCACTCCAAAGTGTCTGATTCGATGGATAAACGTGAGACAACATCCCCAGAGGTGTACGGAAGTCTTAGGTAGGTCATATTGCGCCAATATGGCAGTTGGAAGAAGAACGAGGAAAAACCTCAAATTTGACCATGCCGGCTATACGATTTTTTGTGGAAAATTTGGATGTCTCCAAATTCACTCCAAAGTGTCTGATTCGATGGATACACGTGAGACAATATCGCCAGAGGTGTACAGAAGTCTTAGGTAGGTCATATTGCGCCGCTATGGCAGTTGGAAGAAGAACGAGGAAAAACCTCAAATTTGACCAGGCTATACGATTTTTAGTGGAAAATTTTGATGTCTCCAAATTTACTCCAGTGTGTCTGATTCGATGGATACACGTGAGACAACATCGCCAGAGGTGTACAGAAGTCGTAGGTAGGTCATATTGGGCTACTATGGCAGTTGGAAGAAGAACGAGGAAAAACCTCAAATTTGACCATGCCGGATACGATATTTAGTGGAAAATTTCGATGTCTCCAAATTCACTCCAGTGTGTCTGATTCGATGGATACACGTGAGACAACATCGCCAGAGGTGTAGAGAAGTCTTAGGTAGGTCATATTGCGCCAATATGGCAGTTGGAAGAAGAACGAGGAAAAACCTCAAATTTGACCATGACCGGCTATACGATTTTTTGTGGAAAATTTGGATGTCTCCAAATTCACTCCAAAGTGTCTGATTCGATGGATACACGTGAGACAACATCGCCAGAGGTGTACAGAAGTCTTAGGTAGGTCATATTGCGCCGCTATGGCAGTTGGAAGAAGAACGAGGAAAAACCTCAAATTTGACCAGGCTATACGATTTTTAGTGGAAAATTTGGATGTCTCCAAATTCACTCCAAAGTGTCTGATTCGATGGATACAAGTGAGACAACATCGCCAGAGGTGTACAGAAGTCTTAGGTAGGTCATATTGCGCCGCTATGGCAGTTGGAAGAAGAACGAGGAAAAACCTCAAATTTGACCATGCCGGCTATATGATTTTCTGTGGAAAATTTCGATGTCTTCAAATTCACTCCAGTGTCAGCCTCAAATTTGACCATGCCGGCTATACGATTTTTTGTGTAAAATTTGGATGTCTCCAAATTCGCTCCAAAGTGTCTGATTCGATGGATACACGTGAGACAACATCGCCAGAGGTGTACAGAAGTCTTAGGTAGGTCATATTGCGTCGCTATGGCAGTTGGAAGAAGAACCAGGAAAAGCCTCAAATTTGACCATGTCGGAAATACGATTTTTTGTGTAAAATTTCGATGTCTCCAAATTCACTCCAAAGTGTCTGATTCGATGGATACACGTGAGAAAACATCGCCAGAGGTGTACAGAAGTCTTAGGTAGGTCGTATTGCGCCGCTATGGCAGTTGGAAGAAGAACGAGGAACAACCTCAAATTTGACCATTGACCATATACGATTTTTTGTGTAAAATTTGGACGTCTCCAAATTCACTCCAAAGTGTCTGATTCGATGGATACACGTGAGACAACATCGCCAGAGGTGTACAGAAGTCTTAGGTAGGTCATATTGCGCCGCTATGGCAGTTGAAAGAAGAACGAGGAAAAACCTCAAATTTGACCATGCCGGCTGTATGATTTTTAGTGGAAAATTTTGATGTCTTCAAATTCACTCCAGTGTCAACCTCAAATTTGACCATGCCGGCTATACGATTTTTTGTGGAAAATTTGGATGTCTCCAAATTCACTCCAAAGTGTCTGATTCGATGGATACACGTGAGACAACATCGCCAGAGGTGTACAGAAGTCTTAGGTAGGTCATATTGCGTCGCTATGGCAGTTGGAAGAAGAACCAGGAAAAGCCTCAAATTTGACCATGTCGGAAATACGATTTTTTGTGTAAAATTTCGATGTCTCCAAATTCACTCCAAAGTGTCTGATTCGATGGATACACGTGAGAAAACATCGCCAGAGGTGTACAGAAGTCTTAGGTAGGTCGTATTGCGCCGCTATGGCAGTTGGAAGAAGAACGAGGAACAACCTCAAATTTGACCATTGACCATATACGATTTTTTGTGTAAAATTTGGACGTCTCCAAATTCACTCCAAAGTGTCTGATTCGATGGATACACGTGAGACAACATCGCCAGAGGTGTACAGAAGTCTTAGGTAGGTCATATTGCGCCGCTATGGCAGTTGGAAGAAGAACGAGGAAAAACCTCAAATTTGACCATGCCGGCTATACGATTTTTAGTGGAAAATTTGGATGTCTCCAAATTCACTCCAAAGTGTGATTCGATGGATACACGTGAGACAACATCGCCAGAGGTGTACAGAAGTCTTAGGTAGGTCATATTGCGCCGCTATGGCAGTTGGAAGAAGAACGAGGAAAAACCTCAAATTTGACCATGCCGGCTATATGATTTTCTGTGGAAAATTTCGATGTCTTCAAATTCACTCCAGTGTCAACCTCAAATTTGAACATGCCGGCTATACGATTTTTGTGGAAAATTTCGATGTCTCCAAATTCACTCCAAAGTGTCTGATTCGATGGATACACGTGAGACAACATCGCCAGAGGTGTACAGCAGTCTTAGGTAGGTCATATTGCGCCGATATGGCAGTTGGAAGAAGAACGAGGAAAAACCTCAAATTTGACCATGTCGGAAATACGATTTTTTGTGTAAAATTTCGATGTCTCCAAATTCACTCCAAAGTGTCTGATTCGATGGATAAACGTGAGACAACATCCCCAGAGGTGTACGGAAGTCTTAGGTAGGTCATATTGCGCCAATGTGGCAGTTGGAAGAAGAACGAGGAAAAACCTCAAATTTGACCATGCCGGCTATACGATTTTTAGTGGAAAATTTGGATGTCTCCAAATTCACTCCAAAGTGTCTGATTCGATGGATACACGTGAGACAACATCGCCAGAGGTGTACAGAAGTCTTAGGTAGGTCATATTGCGCCGCTATGGCAGTTGGAAGAAGAACGAGGAAAAACCTCAAATTTGACCATGCCGGCTATATGATTTTCTGTGGAAAATTTCGATGTCTTCAAATTCACTCCAGTGTCAACCTCAAATTTGAACATGCCGGCTATACGATTTTTAGTGGAAAATTTGGATGTCTCCAAATTCACTCCAAAGTGTCTGATTCGATGAATACACGTGAGACAACATCGCCAGAGGTGTACAGCATTCTTAGGTAGGTCATATTGCGTCGCTATGGCAGTTGGAAGAAGAACGAGGAAAAACCTCAAATTTGACCATGCCGGCTATACGATTTTTTGTGTAAAATTTCGATGTCTCCAAATTCACTCCAAAGTGTCTGATTCGATGGATACACGTGAGACAACATCGCCAGAGGTGTACAGAAATCTTAGGTAGGTCATATTGCGCCGCTATGGCAGTTGGAAGAAGAACTAGGAAAAACTTCAAATTTGACCATCCGGCTATACGATTTTTAGTGGAAAATTTGGATGTCTCCAAATTCACTCCAAAGTGTCTGATTCGATGGATACACGTGAGAGGACATCGCCAGAGGTGTACAGAAGTCTTAGGTAGGTCATATTGCGCCGCTATGGCAGTTGGAAGAAGAACGAGGAAAAACCTCGAATTTGACCATGCCGGCTATATGATTTTCTGTGGAAAATTTCGATGTCTTCAAATTCACTCCAGTGTCAACCTCAAATTTGACCATGCCGGCTATACGATTTTTTGTGTAAAATTTCGATGTCTCCAAATTCACTCCAAAGTGTCTGATTCGAAGGATAAACGTGAGACAACATCCCCAGAGGTGTACGGAAGTCTTAGGTATATCATATTGCGCCAATATGGCAGTTGGAAGAAGAACGAGGAAAAACCTCAAATTTGACCATGACCGGCTATACGATTTTTTGTGGAAAATTAAGATGTCTCCAAATTCACTCCAAAGTGTCTGATTCGATGGATACACGTGAGACAACATCGCCAGAGGTGTACAGAAGTCTTAGATAGGTCATATTGCGCCGCTATGGCAGTTAGAAGATGAACGAGGAAAAACCTCAAATTTGACCATGCCGGCTATACGATTTTTGTGGAAAATTTCGATGTCTCCAAATTCACTCCAAAGTGTCTGATTCGATGGATACACGTGAGACAACATCGCCAGAGGTGTACAGAAGTCTTAGGTAGGTCATATTGCGCCGCTATGGCAGTTGAAAGAAGAACGAGGAAAAACCTCAAATTTGACCATGCCGGCTATACGATTTTTGTGGAAAATTTCGATGTCTCCAAATTCACTCCAAAGTGTCTGATTCGATGGATACACGTGAGACAACATCGCCAGAGGTGTACAGAAGTCTTAGGTAGGTCATATTGCGCCGCTATGGCAGTTGGAAGAAGAACGAGGAAAAACCTCAAATTTGACCATGCCGGCTATATGATTTTTAGTGGAAAATTTCGATGTCTCCAAATTCACTCCAAAGTGTCTGATTCGATGGATACACGTGAGACAACATCGCCAGAGGTGTACAGAAGTCTTAGGTAGGTCATATTGGCACACTATGGCAGTTGGAAGAAGAACGAGGAAAAACCTCAAATTTGACCATGCCGGCTATAAGATTTTTTGTGGAAAATTTGGATGTCTCCAAATTCACTCCAAAGTGTCTGATTCGATGGATACACGTGAGACAACATCGCCAGAGGTGTACAGAAGTCTTAGGTAGGTCATATTGGCACACTATGGCAGTTGGAAGAAGAACGAGGAAAAACCTCAAATTTGACCATGCCGGCTATACGATTTTTTGTGGAAAATTTGGATGTCTCCAAATTCACTCCAAAGTGTCTGATTCGACGGATACACGTGAGACAACATCGCCAGAGGTGTACAGAAGTCTTAGGTAGGTCATATTGCGCCGCTATGGCAGTTGGAAGAAGAACGAGGAAAAACCTCAAATTTGACCATGCCGGCTATATGATTTTTAGTGGAAAATTTCGATGTCTCCAAATTCACTCCAAAGTGTCTGATTCGATGGATACACGTGAGACAACATCGCCAGAGGTGTACAGAAGTCTTAGATAGGTCATATTGCGCCGCTATGGCAGTTGAAAGAAGAACGAGGAAAAACCTCAAATTTGACCATGCCGGCTATACGATTTTTTGTGGAAAATTTCGTCGTCTCCAAATTCACTCCAGTGTGTCTGATTCGATGGATACACGTGAGAAAACATCGCCAGAGATGTACAGAAGTCTTAGGTAGGTCATATTGCACCGCTATGGCAGTTGAAAGAAGAACGAGGAAAAACCTCAAATTTGACCATGCCGGCTATACGATTTTTTGTGGAAAATTTCGCTGTCTCCGAATTCACTCGTGTGTCTGATTCGATGGATACACGTGAGAAAACATCGCCAGAGGTGTACAGAAGTCTTAGGTAGGTCATATTGGCACACTATGGCAGTTGGAAGAAGAACGAGGAAAAACCTCAAATTTGACCATGCCGGCTATATGATTTTTAGTGGAAAATTTCGATGTCTCCAAATTCACTCCAAAGTGTCTGATTCGATGGATACACGTGAGACAACATCGCCAGAGGTGTACAGAAGTCTTAGATAGGTCATATTGCGCCGCTATGGCAGTTAGAAGACGAACGAGGAAAAACCTCAAATTTGACCATGCCGGCTATACGATTTTTTGTGGAAAATTTCGTTGTCTCCAAATTCACTCCAGTGTGTCTGATTCGATGGATACACGTGAGACAACATCGCCAGAGATGTACAGAAGTCTTAGGTAGGTCATATTGCGCCGCTATGGCAGTTGAAAGAAGAACGAGGAAAAACCTCAAATTTGACCATGCCGGCTATACGATTTTTTGTGGAAAATTTCGCTGTCTCCGAATTCACTCGTGTGTCTGATTCGATGGATACACGTGAGAAAACATCGCCAGAGGTGTACAGAAGTCTTAGGTAGGTCATATTGGCACACTATGGCAGTTGGAAGAAGAACGAGGAAAAACCTCAAATTTGACCATGCCGGCTATATGATTTTTAGTGGAAAATTTCGATGTCTCCAAATTCACTCCAAAGTGTCTGATTCGATGGATACACGTGAGACAACATCGCCAGAGGTGTACAGAAGTCTTAGGTAGGTCATATTGCGCCGCTATGGCAGTTGAAAGAAGAACGAGGAAAAACCTCAAATTTGACCATGCCGGCTATAAGATTTTTTGTGGAAAATTTGGATGTCTCCAAATTCACTCCAAAGTGTCTGATTCGATGGATACACGTGAGACAACATCGCCAGAGGTGTACAGAAGTCTTAGGTAGGTCATATTGGCACACTATGGCAGTTGGAAGAAGAACGAGGAAAAACCTCAAATTTGACCATGCCGGCTATACGATTTTTTGTGGAAAATTTGGATGTCTCCAAATTCACTCCAAAGTGTCTGATTCGATGGATACACGTGAGACAACATCGCCAGAGGTGTACAGAAGTCTTAGGTAGGTCATATTGCGCCGCTATGGCAGTTGGAAGAAGAACGAGGAAAAACCTCAAATTTGACCATGCCGGCTATATGATTTTTAGTGGACAATTTCGATGTCTCCAAATTCACTCCAAAGTGTCTGATTCGATGGATACACGTGAGACAACATCGCCAGAGGTGTACAGAAGTCTTAGATAGGTCATATTGCGCCGCTATGGCAGTTAGAAGACGAACGAGGAAAAACCTCAAATTTGACCATGCCGGCTATACGATTTTTGTGGAAAATTTCGATGTCTCCAAATTCACTCCAAAGTGTCTGATTCGATGGATACACGTGAGACAACATCGCCAGAGGTGTACAGAAGTCTTAGGTAGGTCATATTGCGCCGCTATGGCAGTTGAAAGAAGAACGAGGAAAAACCTCAAATTTGACCATGCCGGCTATATGATTTTTAGTGGAAAATTTCGATGTCTCCAAATTCACTCCAAAGTGTCTGATTCGATGGATACACGTGAAACAACATCGCCAGAGGTGTACAGAAGGCTTAGGTAGGTCATATTGCGCCGCTATGGCAGTTGAAAGAAGAACGAGGAAAAACCTCAAATTTGACCATGCCGGCTATACGATTTTTTGTGGAAAATTTCGTTGTCTCCAAATTCACTCCAGTGTGTCTGATTCGATGGATACACGTGAGAAAACATCGCCAGAGATGTACAGAAGTCTTAGGTAGGTCATATTGCGCCGCTATGGCAGTTGAAAGAAGAACGAGGAAAAACCTCAAATTTGACCATGCCGGCTATACGATTTTTTGTGGAAAATTTCGCTGTCTCCGAATTCACTCGTGTGTCTGATTCGATGGATACACGTGAGACAACATCGCCAGAGGTGTACAGAAGTCTTAGGTAGGTCATATTGGCACACTATGGCAGTTGGAAGAAGAACGAGGAAAAACCTCAAATTTGACCATGCCGGCTATACGATTTTTTGTGGAAAATTTGGATGTCTCCAAATTCACTCCAAAGTGTCTGATTCGATGGATACACGTGAGAAAACATCGCCAGAGGTGTACAGAAGTCTTAGGTAGGTCATATTGCGCCGCTATGGCAGTTGGAAGAAGAACGAGGAAAAACCTCAAATTTCGTTGTCTCCAAATTCACTCCAAAGTGTCTGATTCGATGGATACACGTGAGACAACATCGCCAGAGGTGTACAGAAGTCTTAGGTAGGTCATATTGCGCCGCTATGGCAGTTGGAAGAAGAACGAGGAAAAACCTCAAATTTAACCATTGACCATATACGATTTTTTGTGGAAAATTTGGATGTCTCCAAATTCACTCCAAAGTGTCTGATTCGATGGATACACGTGAGACAACATCGCCAGAGGTGTTCAGAAGTCTTAGGTAGGTCATATTGGCACACTATGGCAGTTGGAAGAAGAACGAGGAAAAACCTCAAATTTGACCATTGACCATATACGATTTTTTGTGGAAAATTTGGATGTCTCCAAATTCATTCCAAAGTGTCTGATTCGATGGATACACGTGAGACAACATCGCCAGAGGTGTACAGAAGTCTTAGGTAGGTCATATTGGCACACTATGGCAGTTGGAAGAAGAACGAGGAAAAACCTCAAATTTGACCATGCCGGCTAACGATTTTTTGTGGAAAATTTGGATGTCTCCAAATTCATTCCAAAGTGTCTGATTCGATGGATACACGTGAGACAACATCGCCAGAGGTGTACAGAAGTCTTAGGTAGGTCATATTGCGCCGCTATGGCAGTTGGAAGAAGAACGAGGAAAAACCTCAAATTTAACCATTGACCATATACGATTTTTTGTGGAAAATTTGGATGTCTCCAAATTCACTCCAAAGTGTCTGATTCGATGGATACACGTGAGACAACATCGCCAGAGGTGTACAGAAGTCTTAGGTAGGTCATATTGCGCCGCTATGGCAGTTGAAAGAAGAACTAGGAAAAACCTCAAATTTGACCATGCCGGCTATATGATTTTTAGTGGAAAATTTGGATGTCTCCAAATTCACTCCAAAGTGTCTGATTCGATGGATACACGTGAGACAACATCGCCAGAGGTGTACAGAAGTCTTAGGTAGGTCATATTGCGCCGCTATGGCAGTTGGAAGAAGAACGAGGAAAAACCTCAAATTTCGTTGTCTCCAAATTCACTCCAAAGTGTCTGATTCGATGGATACACGTGAGACAACATCGCCAGAGGTGTACAGAAGTCTTAGGTAGGTCATATTGCGCCGCTATGGCAGTTGGAAGAAGAACGAGGAAAAACCTCAAATTTAACCATTCACCATATACGATTTTTGTGGAAAATTTCGATGTCTCCAAATTCACTCCAAAGTGTCTGATTCGATGGATACACGTGAGACAACATCGCCAGAGGTGTACAGAAGTCTTAGGTAGGTCATATTGCGCCGCTATGGCAGTTGAAAAAAGAACGAGGAAAAACCTCAAATTTGACCATGCCGACTATACGATTTTTTGTGGAAAATTTCGCTGTCTCCAAATTCACTCGTGTGTCTGATTCGATGGATACACGTGAGAAAACATCGCCAGAGGTGTACAGAAGTCTTAGGTAGGTCATATTGGCACACTATGGCAGTTGGAAGAAGAACGAGGAAAAACCTCAAATTTGACCATGCCGGCTAACGATTTTTTGTGGAAAATTTCGAGTCTCCAAATTCACTCCAAAGTGTCTGATTCGATGGATACACGTGAGACAACATCGCCAGAGGTGTACAGAAGTCTTAGATAGGTCATATTGCGCCGCTATGGCAGTTAGAAGACGAACGAGGAAAAACCTCAAATTTGACCATGCCGGCTATACGATTTTTGTGGAAAATTTCGATGTCTCCAAATTCACTCCAAAGTGTCTGATTCGATGGATACACGTGAGACAACATCGCCAGAGGTGTACAGAAGTCTTAGGTAGGTCATATTGCGCCGCTATGGCAGTTGGAAGAAGAACGAGGAAAAACCTCAAATTTCGTTGTCTCCAAATTCACTCCAAAGTGTCTGATTCGATGGATACACGTGAGACAACATCGCCAGAGGTGTACAGAAGTCTTAGGTAGGTCATATTGCGCCGCTATGGCAGTTGGAAGAAGAACGAGGAAAAACCTCAAATTTAACCATTGACCATATACGATTTTTTGTGGAAAATTTGGATGTCTCCAAATTCACTCCAAAGTGTCTGATTCGATGGATACACGTGAGACAACATCGCCAGAGGTGTTCAGAAGTCTTAGGTAGGTCATATTGGCACACTATGGCAGTTGGAAGAAGAACGAGGAAAAACCTCAAATTTGACCATTGACCATATACGATTTTTTGTGGAAAATTTGGATGTCTCCAAATTCATTCCAAAGTGTCTGATTCGATGGATACACGTGAGACAACATCGCCAGAGGTGTACAGAAGTCTTAGGTAGGTCATATTGGCACACTATGGCAGTTGGAAGAAGAACGAGGAAAAACCTCAAATTTGACCATGCCGGCTAACGATTTTTTGTGGAAAATTTGGATGTCTCCAAATTCATTCCAAAGTGTCTGATTCGATGGATACACGTGAGACAACATCGCCAGAGGTGTACAGAAGTCTTAGGTAGGTCATATTGCGCCGCTATGGCAGTTGGAAGAAGAACGAGGAAAAACCTCAAATTTGACCATGCCGGCTATACGATTTTTTGTGGAAAATTTCGATGTCTCCAAATTCACTCCAAAGTGTCTGATTCGATGGATACACGTGAGACAACATCGCCAGAGGTGTACAGAAGTCTTAGGTAGGTCATATTGCGCCGCTATGGCAGTTGGAAGAAGAACGAGGAAAAACCTCAAATTTCGTTGTCTCCAAATTCACTCCATAGTGTCTGATTCGATGGATACACGTGAGACAACATCGCCAGAGGTGTACAGAAGTCTTAGGTAGGTCATATTGCGCCGCTATGGCAGTTGGAAGAAGAACGAGGAAAAACCTCAAATTTAACCATTCACCATATACGATTTTTGTGGAAAATTTCGATGTCTCCAAATTCACTCCAAAGTGTCTGATTCGATGGATACACGTGAGACAACATCGCCAGAGGTGTACAGAAGTCTTAGGTAGGTCATATTGCGCCGCTATGGCAGTTGAAAAAAGAACGAGGAAAAACCTCAAATTTGACCATGCCGACTATACGATTTTTTGTGGAAAATTTCGCTGTCTCCAAATTCACTCGTGTGTCTGATTCGATGGATACACGTGAGAAAACATCGCCAGAGGTGTACAGAAGTCTTAGGTAGGTCATATTGGCACACTATGGCAGTTGGAAGAAGAACGAGGAAAAACCTCAAATTTGACCATGCCGGCTAACGATTTTTTGTGGAAAATTTCGATGTCTCCAAATTCACTCCAAAGTGTCTGATTCGATGGATACACGTGAGACAACATCGCCAGAGGTGTACAGAAGTCTTAGGTAGGTCATATTGCGCCGCTATGGCAGTTGAAAGAAGAACGAGGAAAAACCCCAAATTTGACCATGCCGGCTATATGATTTTTAGTGGAAAATTTCGATGTCTCCAAATTCACTCCAAAGTGTCTGATTCGATGGATACACGTGAGACAACATCGCCAGAGGTGTACAGAAGTCTTAGGTAGGTCATATTGCGCCGCTATGGCAGTTGAAAGAAGAACGAGGAAAAACCTCAAATTTGACCATGCCGGCTATATGATTTTTAGTGGAAAATTTCGATGCCTCCAAATTCACTCCAAAGTGTCTGATTCGATGGATACACGTGAGACAACATCGCCAGAGGTGTACAGAAGTCTTAGGTAGGTCATATTGCGCCGCTATGGCAGTTGAAAGAAGAACGAGGAAAAACCTCAAATTTGACCATGCCGGCTATACGATTTTTTGTGGAAAATTTCGTTGTCTCCAAATTCACTCCAGTGTGTCTGATTCGATGGATACACGTGAGAAAACATCGCCAGAGGTGTACAGAAGTCTTAGGTAGGTCATATTGCGCCGCTATGGCAGTTGGAAGAAGAACGAGGAAAAACCTCAAATTTGACCATTGACCATATACGATTTTTTGTGGAAAATTTGGATGTCTCCAAATTCACTCCAAAGTGTCTGATTCGATGGATACACGTGAGACAACATCGCCAGAGGTGTACAGAAGTCTTAGGTAGGTCATATTGCGCCGCTATGGCAGTTGAAAGAAGAACGAGGAAAAACCTCAAATTTGACCATGCCGGCTATACGATTTTTTGTGGAAAATTTCGTTGTCTCCAAATTCACTCCAGTGTGTCTGATTCGATGGATACACGTGAGAAAACATCGCCAGAGGTGTACAGAAGTCTTAGGTAGGTCATATTGCGCCGCTATGGCAGTTGAAAGAAGAACGAGGAAAAACCTCAAATTTGACCATGCCGGCTATACGATTTTTTGTGGGAAATTTTGATGTCTCCAATTTCACTCCAAAGTGTCTGATTCGATGGATACACGTGAGACAACATCGCCAGAGGTGTACAGAAGTCTTAGGTAGGTCATATTGCGCCGCTATGGCAGTTGAAAGAAGAACGAGGAAAAACCTCAAATTTGACCATGCCGGCTATACGATTTTTTGTGGAAAATTTCGCTGTTTCCAAATTCACTCGTGTGTCTGATTCGATGGATACACGTGAGAAAATATCGCCAGAGGTGTACAGAAGTCTTAGGTAGGTCATATTGGCACACTATGGCAGTTGGAAGAAGAACGAGGAAAAACCTCAAATTTGACCATGCCGGCTATACGATTTTTTGTGGAAAATTTCGCTGTCTCCAAATTCACTCGTGTGTCTGATTCGATGGATACACGTGAGAAAACATCGCCAGAGGTGTACAGAAGTCTTAGGTAGGTCATATTGGCACACTATGGCAGTTGGAAGAAGAACGAGGAAAAACCTCAAATTTGACCATGCCGGCTATACGATTTTTTGTGGAAAATTTGGATGTCTCCAAATTCACTCCAAAGTGTCTGATTCGATGGATACACGTGAGACAACATCGCCAGAGGTGTACAGAAATCTTAGGTAGGTCATATTGCGCCGCTATGGCAGTTGAAAGAAGAACGAGGAAAAACCTCAAATTTGACCATGCCGGCTATACGATTTTTTGTGGAAAATTTCGTTGTCTCCAAATTCACTCCAGTGTGTCTGATTCGATGGATACACGTGAGAAAACATCGCCAGAGGTGTACAGAAGTCTTAGGTAGGTCATATTGCGCCGCTATGGCAGTTGAAAGAAGAACGAGGAAAAACCTCAAATTTGACCATGCCGGCTATACGATTTTTTGTGGAAAATTTCGCTGTCTCCAAATTCACTCGTGTGTCTGATTCGATGGATACACGTGAGAAAACATCGCCAGAGGTGTTCAGAAGTCTTAGGTAGGTCATATTGGCACACTATGGCAGTTGGAAGAAGAACGAGGAAAAACCTCAAATTTGACCATGCCGGCTATACGATTTTTTGTGGAAAATTTGGATGTCTCCAAATTCACTCCAAAGTGTCTGATTCGATGGATACACGTGAGACAACATAGCCAGAGGTGTAAAGAAGTCTTAGGTAGGTCATATTGCGCCGCTATGGCAGTTGAAAGAAGAACGAGGAAAAACCTCAAATTTGACCATGCCGGCTATACGATTTTTTGTGGAAAATTTCGATGTCTCCAAATTCACTCCAAAGTGTCTGATTCGATGGATACACGTGAGACAACATCGCCAGAGGTGTACAGAAGTCTTAGGTAGGTCATATTGCGCCGCTATGGCAGTTAGAAGACGAACGAGGAAAAACCTCAAATTTGACCATGCCGGCTATACGATTTTTGTGGAAAATTTCGATGTCTCCAAATTCACTCCAAAGTGTCTGATTCGATGGATACACGTGAGACAACATCGCCAGAGGGGTACAGAAGTCTTAGGTAGGTCATATTGCGCCGCTATGGCAGTTGAAAGAAGAAAGAGGAAAAACCTCAAATTTGACCATGCCGGCTATACGATTTTTTGTGGAAAATTTCGCTGTCTCCAAATTCACTCGTGTGTCTGATTCGATGGATACACGTGAGAAAACATCGCCAGAGTTGTACAGAAGTCTTAGGTAGGTCATATTGGCACACTATGGCAGTTGGAAGAAGAACGAGGAAAAACCTCAAATTTGACCATGCCGGCTATACGATTTTTTGTGGAAAATTTGGATGTCTCCAAATTCACTCCAAAGTGTCTGATTCGATGGATACACGTGAGACAACATCGCCAGAGGTGTTCAGAAGTCTTAGGTAGGTCATATTGGCACACTATGGCAGTTGGAAGAAGAACGAGGAAAAACCTTAAATTTGACCATGCCGGCTATACGATTTTTTGTGGAAAATTTGGATATCTCCAAATTCACTCCAAAGTGTCTGATTCGATGGATACACGTGAGACAACATCGCCAGAGGTGTACAGAAGTCTTAGGTAGGTCATATTGCGCCGCTATGGCAGTTGGAAGAAGAACGAGGAAAAACCTCAAATTTGACCATGCCGGCTATACGATTTTTTGTGGAAAATTTCGTTGTCTCCAAATTCACTCCAGTGTGTCTGATTCGATGGATAGACGTGAGAAAACATCGCCAGAGGCGTACAGAAGTCTTACGTAGGTCATATTGCGCCGCTATGGCAGTTGAAAAAAGAACGAGGAAAAACCTCAAATTTGACCATGCCGGCTATACGATTTTTAGTGGAAAATTTCGATGTCTCCAAATTCACTCCAAAGTGTCTGATTCGATGGATACACGTGAGAAAACATCGCCAGAGGTGTACAGAAGTCTTAGGTAGGTCATATTGCGCCGCTATGGCAGTTGAAAGAAGAACGAGGAAAAACCTCAAATTTGACCATGCCGGCTATACGATTTTTTGTGGAAAATTTCGATGTCTCCAAATTCACTCGTGTGTCTGATTCGATGGATACACGTGAGAAAACATCGCCAGAGGTGTACAGAAGTCTTAGGTAGGTCATATTGGCACACTATGGCAGTTGGAAGAAGAACGAGGAAAAACCTCAAATTTGACCATGCCGGCTATACGATTTTTTGTGGAAAATTTCGTTGTCTCCAAATTCACTCCAGTGTGTCTGATTCGATGGATAGACGTGAGAAAACATCGCCAGAGGCGTACAGAAGTCTTACGTAGGTCATATTGCGCCGCTATGGCAGTTGAAAAAAGAACGAGGAAAAACCTCAAATTTGACCATGCCGGCTATACGATTTTTAGTGGAAAATTTCGATGTCTCCAAATTCACTCCAAAGTGTCTGATTCGATGGATACACGTGAGAAAACATCGCCAGAGGTGTACAGAAGTCTTAGGTAGGTCATATTGCGCCGCTATGGCAGTTGAAAGAAGAACGAGGAAAAACCTCAAATTTGACCATGCCGGCTATACGATTTTTTGTGGAAAATTTGGATGTCTCCAAATTCACTCCAAAGTGTCTGATTCGATGGATACACGTGATACAACATCGCCAGAGGTGTACAGAAGTCTTAGGTAGGTCATATTGCGCCGCTATGGCAGTTGAAAAAGGAACGAGGAAAAACCTCAAATTTGACCATGCCGGCTATACGATTTTTAGGGGAAAAATTTCGATGTCTCCAAATTCACTCCAAAGTGTCTGATTCGATGGATACACGTGAGACAACATCGCCAGAGGTGTTCAGAAGTCTTAGGTAGGTCATATTGGCACACTATGGCAGTTGGAAGAAGAACGAGGAAAAACCTCTAATTTGACCATTGACCATATACGATTTTTTGTGGAAAATTTGGATGTCTCCAAATTCACTCCAAAGTGTCTGATTCGATGGATACACGTGAGACAACATCGCCAGAGGTGTTCAGAAGTCTTAGGTAGGTCATATTGGCACACTATGGCAGTTGGAAGAAGAACGAGGAAAAACCTCTAATTTGACCATTGACCATATACGATTTTTTGTGGAAAATTTGGATGTCTCCAAATTCACTCCAAAGTGTCTGATTCGATGGATACACGTGAGACAACATCGCCAGAGGTGTTCAGAAGTCTTAGGTAGGTCATATTGGCACACTATGGCAGTTGGAAGAAGAACGAGGAAAAACCTCTAATTTGACCATTGACCGTATACGATTTTTTGTGGAAAATTTGGATGTCTCCAAATTCACTCCAAAGTGTCTGATTCGATGGATACACGTGAGACAACATCGCCAGAGGTGTTCAGAAGTCTTAGGTAGGTCATATTGGCACACTATGGCAGTTGGAAGAAGAACGAGGAAAAACCTCTAATTTGACCATTGACCATATACGATTTTTTGTGGAAAATTTCGCTGTCTCCAAATTCACTCGTGTGTCTGATTTGATGGATACACGTGAGAAAACATCGCCAGAGGTGTACAGAAGTCTTAGGTAGGTCATATTGGCACACTATGGCAGTTGGAAGAAGAACGAGGAAAAACCTCTAATTTGACCATTGACCATATACGATTTTTTGTGGAAAATTTGGATGTCTCCAAATTCACTCCAAAGTGTCTGATTCGATGGATACACGTGAGACAACATCGCCAGAGGTGTTCAGAAGTCTTAGGTAGGTCATATTGGCACACTATGGCAGTTGGAAGAAGAACGAGGAAAAACCTTAAATTTGACCATGCCGGCTATACGATTTTTTGTGGAAAATTTCGTTGTCTCCAAATTCACTCCAGTGTGTCTGATTCGATGGATAGACGTGAGAAAACATCGCCAGTGGTGTACAGAAGTCTTACGTAGGTCATATTGCGCCGCTATGGCAGTTGAAAAAAGAACGAGGAAAAACCTCAAATTTGACCATGCCGGCTATACGATTTTTTGTGGAAAATTTCGTTGTCTCCAAATTCACTCCAGTGTGTCTGATTCGATGGATACACGTGAGAAAACATCGCCAGAGATGTACAGAAGTCTTAGGTAGGTCATATTGCGCCGCTATGGCAGTTGAAAGAAGAACGAGGAAAAACCTCAAATTTGACCATGCCGGCTATACGATTTTTTGTGGAAAATTTCGTTGTCTCCAAATTCACTCCAGTGTGTCTGATTCGATGGATAGACGTGAGAAAACATCGCCAGTGGTGTACAGAAGTCTTAGGTAGGTCATATTGCGCCGCTATGGCAGTTGGAAGAAGAACGAGGAAAAACCTCTAATTTGACCATTGACCATATACGATTTTTTGTGGAAAATTTGGATGTCTCCAAATTCACTCCAAAGTGTCTGATTCGATGGATACACGTGAGACAACATCGCCAGAGGTGTACAGAAGTCTTAGGTAGGTCATATTGCGCCGCTATGGCAGTTGGAAGAAGAACGAGGAAAAACCTCTAATTTGACCATTGACCATATACGATTTTTTGTGAAAAATTTGGATGTCTCCAAATTCACTCCAAAGTGTCTGATTCGATGGATACACGTGAGACAACATCGCCAGAGGTGTTCAGAAGTCTTAGGTAGGTCATATTGGCACACTATGGCAGTTGGAAGAAGAACGAGGAAAAACCTTAAATTTGACCATGCCGGCTATACGATTTTTTGTGGAAAATTTGGATATCTCCAAATTCACTCCAAAGTGTCTGATTCGATGGATACACGTGAGACAACATCGCCAGAGGTGTACAGAAGTCTTAGGTAGGTCATATTGCGCCGCTATGGCAGTTGGAAGAAGAACGAGGAAAAACCTCAAATTTGACCATGCCGGCTATACGATTTTTTGTGGAAAATTTCGTTGTCTCCAAATTCACTCCAAAGTGTCTGATTCGATGGATACACGTGAGAAAACATCGCCAGAGGTGTACAGAAGTCTTAGGTAGGTCATATTGCGCCGCTATGGCAGTTGAAAGAAGAACGAGGAAAAACCTCAAATTTGACCATGCCGGCTATACGATTTTTGTGGAAAATTTCGATGTCTCCAAATTCACTCCAAAGTGTCTGATTCGATGGATACACGTGAGACAACATCGCCAGAGGTGTACAGAAGTCTTAGGTAGGTCATATTGCACCGCTATGGCAGTTGGAAGAAGAACGAGGAAAAACCTCAAATTTGACCATGCCGGCTATACGATTTTTTGTGGAAAATTTGGATGTCTCCAAATTCACTCCAAAGTGTCTGATTCGATGGATACACGTGAGATAACATCGCCAGAGGTGTACAGAAGTCTTAGGTAGGTCATATTGCACCGCTATGGCAGTTGGAAGAAGAACGAGGAAAAACCTCAAATTTGACCATGCCGGCTATACGATTTTTTGTGGAAAATTTGGATGTCTCCAAATTCACTCCAAAGTGTCTGATTCGATGGATACACGTGAGACAACATCGCCAGAGGTGTACAGAAGTCTTAGGTAGGTCATATTGCGCCGCTATGGCAGTTGAAAGAAGAACGAGGAAAAACCTCAAATTTGACCATGCCGGCTATACGATTTTTTGTGGAAAATTTGGATGTCTCCAAATTCACTCCAAAGTGTCTGATTCGATGGATACACGTGAGACAACATCGCCAGAGGTGTACAGAAGTCTTAGGTAGGTCATATTGCGCCGCTATGGCAGTTGGAAGAAGAACGAGGAAAAACCTCAAATTTGACCATTGACCATATACGATTTTTTGTGGAAAATTTGGATGTCTCCAAATTCACTCCAAAGTGTCTGATTCGATGGATACACGTGAGACAACATCGCCAGAGGTGTTCAGAAGTCTTAGGTAGGTCATATTGGCACACTATGGCAGTTGGAAGAAGAACGAGGAAAAACCTCAAATTTGACCATGCCGGCTATACGATTTTTTGTGGAAAATTTGGATGTCTCCAAATTCACTCCAAAGTGTCTGATTCGATGGATACACGTGAGACAACATCGCCAGAGGTGTACAGAAGTCTTAGGTAGGTCATATTGCGCCGCTATGGCAGTTGAAAGAAGAACGAGGAAAAACCTCAAATTTGACCATGCCGGCTATACGATTTTTTGTGGAAAATTTCGATGTCTCCAAATTCACTCCAAAGTGTCTGATTCGATGGATACACGTGAGAAAACATCGCCAGAGATGTACAGAAGTCTTAGGTAGGTCATATTGCGCCGCTATGGCAGTTGAAAGAAGAACGAGGAAAAACCTCAAATTTGACCATGCCGGCTATATGATTTTTAGTGGAAAATTTCGCTGTCTCCAAATTCACTCGTGTGTCTGGCGTCTTAGGTAGGTCATATTGGCACACTATGGCAGTTGGAAGAAGAACGAGGAAAAACCTCAAATTTGACCAGGCTATACGATTTTTTGTGGAAAATTTCGTTGTCTCCAAATTCACTCCAGTGTGTCTGATTCGATGGATACACGTGAGAAAACATCGCCAGAGATGTACAGAAGTCTTAGGTAGGTCATATTGCGCCGCTATGGCAGTTGAAAGAAGAACGAGGAAAAACCTCAAATTTGACCATGCCGGCTATACGATTTTTTGTGGAAAATTTCGCTGTCTCCAAATTCACTCGTGTGTCTGATTCGATGGATACACGTGAGAAAACATCGCCAGAGATGTACAGAAGTCTTAGGTAGGTCATATTGCGCCGCTATGGCAGTTGAAAGAAGAACGAGGAAAAACCTCAAATTTGACCATGCCGGCTATATGATTTTTAGTGGAAAATTTCGCTGTCTCCAAATTCACTCGTGTGTCTGGCGTCTTAGGTAGGTCATATTGGCACACTATGGCAGTTGGAAGAAGAACGAGGAAAAACCTCAAATTTGACCAGGCTATACGATTTTTAGTGGAAAATTTCGCTGTCTCCAAATTCACTCGTGTGTCTGATTCGATGGATACACGTGAGAAAACATCGCCAGAGGTGTACAGAAGTCTTAGGTAGGTCATATTGGCACACTATGGCAGTTGGAAGAAGAACGAGGAAAAACCTCAAATTTGACCAGGCTATACGATTTTTAGTGGAAAATTTTGATGTCTCCAAATTTACTCCAGTGTGTCTGATTCGATGGATACACGTGAGACAACATCGCCAGAGGTGTACAGAAGTCTTAGGTAGGTCATATTGCTCCGCTATGGCAGTTGAAAGAAGAACGAGGAAAAACCTCAAATTTGACCATGCCGGCTATACGATTTTTTGTGGAAAATTTGGATGTCTCCAAATTCACTCCAAAGTGTCTGATTCGATGGATATACGTGAAACAACATCGCCAGAGGTGTACAGAAGTCTTAGGTAGGTCATATTGCGCCGCTATGGCAGTTGAAAGAAGAACGAGGAAAAACCTCAAATTTGACCATGCCGGCTATACGATTTTTTGTGGAAAATTTGGATGTCTCCAAATTCACTCCAAAGTGTCTGATTCGATAGATACACGTGAGACAACATCGCCAGAGGTGTACAGAAGTCTTAGGTAGGTCATATTGGCACACTATGGCAGTTGAAAGAAGAACGAGGAAAAACCTCAAATTTCACCATGCCGGCTATACGATTTTTTGTGGAAAATTTGGATGTCTCCAAATTCACTCCAAAGTGTCTGATTCGATGGATACACGTGAGACAACATCGCCAGAGGTGTACAGAAGTCTTAGGTAGGTCATATTGCGCCGCTATGGCAGTTGAAAGAAGAACGAGGAAAAACCTCAAATTTGACCATGCCGGCTATACGATTTTTTGTGGAAAATTTGGATGTCTCCAAATTCACTCCAAAGTGTCTGATTCGATAGATACACGTGAGACAACATCGCCAGAGGTGTACAGAAGTCTTAGGTAGGTCATATTGCGCCGCTATGGCAGTTGAAAGAAGAACGAGGAAAAACCTCAAATTTGACCATGCCGGCTATACGATTTTTTGTGGAAAATTTCGCTGTCTCCAAATTCACTCGTGTGTCTGATTCGATGGATACACGTGAGAAAACATCGCCAGAGGTGTACAGAAGTCTTATGTAGGTCATATTGGCACACTATGGCAGTTGGAAGAAAAACGAGGAAAAACCTCAAATTTGACCATGCCGGCTATACGATTTTTTGTGGAAAATTTGGATGTCTCCAAATTCACTCCAAAGTGTCTGATTCGATGGATACACGTGAGACAACATCGCCAGAGGTGTACAGAAGTCTTAGGTAGGTCATATTGCGCCGCTATGGCAGTTAGAAGACGAACGAGGAAAAACCTCAAATTTGACCATGCTGGCTATACGATTTTTGTGGAAAATTTCGATGTCACCAAATTCACTCCAAAGTGTCTGATTCGATGGATACACGTGAGACAACATCGCCAGAGGTGTACAGAAGGCTTAGGTAGGTCATATTGCGCCGCTATGGCAGTTGAAAGAAGAACGAGGAAAAACCTCAAATTTGACCATGCCGGCTATACGATTTTTTTGGGAAAATTTCGCTGTCTCCAAATTCACTCGTGTGTCTGATTCGATGGATACACGTGAGAAAACATCGCCAGAGGTGTACAGAAGTCTTATGTAGGTCATATTGGCACACTATGGCAGTTGGAAGAAGAACGAGGAAAAACCTCAAATTTGACCATGCTGGCTATACGATTTTTTGTGGAAAATTTGGATGTCTCCAAATTCACTCCAAAGTGTCTGATTCGATGGATACACGTGAGACAACATCGCCAGAGGTGTACAGAAGTCTTAGGTAGGTCATATTGCGCCGCTATGGCAGTTAGAAGACGAACGAGGAAAAACCTCAAATTTGACCATGCCGGCTATACGATTTTTGTGGAAAATTTCGATGTCACCAAATTCACTCCAAAGTGTCTGATTCGATGGATACACGTGAGACAACATCGCCAGAGGTGTACAGAAGGCTTAGGTAGGTCATATTGCGCCGCTATGGCAGTTGAAAGAAGAACGAGGAAAAACCTCAAATTTGACCATGCCGGCTATACGATTTTTTTGGGAAAATTTCGCTGTCTCCAAATTCACTCGTGTGTCTGATTCGATGGATACACGTGAGAAAACATCGCCAGAGGTGTACAGAAGTCTTATGTAGGTCATATTGGCACACTATGGCAGTTGGAAGAAGAACGAGGAAAAACCTCAAATTTGACCATGCCGGCTATACGATTTTTTGTGGAAAATTTGGATGTCTCCAAATTCACTCCAAAGTGTCTGATTCGATGGATACACGTGAGACAACATCGCCAGAGGTGTACAGAAGTCTTAGGTAGGTCATATTGCGCCGCTATGGCAGTTGGACGAAGAACGAGGAAACACCTCAAATTTGACCATGCCGGCTATACGATTTTTTGTGGAAAATTTGGATGTCTCCAAATTCACTCCAAAGTATCTGATTGGATGGATACACGTGAGACAACATCGCCAGAGGTGTACAGAAGTCTTAGGTAGGTCATATTGCGCCGCTATGGCAGTTGGAAGAAGAACGAGGAAAAACCTCAAATTTGACCATTGACCATATACGATTTTTTGTGGAAAATTTGGATGTCTCCAAATTCACTCCAAAGTGTCTGATTCGATGGATACACGTGAGACAACATCGCCAGAGGTGTTCAGAAGTCTTAGGTAGGTCATATTGGCACACTATGGCAGTTGGAAGAAGAACGAGGAAAAACCTCAAATTTGACCATGCCGGCTATACGATTTTTTGTGGAAAATTTGGATGTCCCCAAATTCACTCCAAAGTGTCTGATTCGATGGATACACGTGAGACAACATCGCCAGAGGTGTACAGAAGTCTTAGGTAGGTCATATTGCGCCGCTATGGCAGTTGAAAGAAGAACGAGGAAAAACCTCAAATTTGACTATGCCGGCTATACGATTTTTTGTGGAAAATTTCGATGTCTCCAAATTCACTCCAAAGTGTCTGATTCGATGGATACACGTGAGACAACATCGCCAGAGGTGTACAGAAGTCTTAGGTAGGTCATATTGCGCCGCTATGGCAGTTGAAAGAAGAACGAGGAAAAACCTCAAATTTGACCATGCCGGCTATACGATTTTTTGTGGAAAATTTCGTTGTCTCCAAATTCACTCCAGTGTGTCTGATTCGATGGATACACGTGAGACAACATCGCCAGAGGTGTACAGAAGTCTTAGGTAGGTCATATTGCGCCGCTATGGCAGTTGGAAGAAGAACGAGGAAAAACCTCAAATTTGACCATTGACCATATACGATTTTTTGTGGAAAATTTCGATGTCTCCAAATTCACTCCAAAGTGTCTGATTCGATGGATACACGTGAGACAACATCGCCAGAGGTGTACAGAAGTCTTAGGTAGGTCATATTGCGCCGCTATGGCAGTTGAAAGAAGAACGAGGAAAAACCTCAAATTTGACCATGCCGGCTATATGATTTTTAGTGGAAAATTTGGATGTCTCCAAATTCACTCCAAAGTGTCTGATTCGATGGATACACGTGAGACAACATCGCCAGAGGTGTACAGAAGTCTTAGGTAGGTCATATTGCGCCGCTATGGCAGTTGGAAGAAGAACGAGGAAAAACCTCAAATTTGACCATTGACCATATACGATTTTTTGTGGAAAATTTGGATGTCTCCAAATTCACTCCAAAGTGTCTGATTCGATGGATACACGTGAGACAACATCGCCAGAGGTGTACAGAAGTCTTAGGTAGGTCATATTGCGCCGCTATGGCAGTTGGACGAAGAACGAGGAAACACCTCAAATTTGACCATGCCGGCTATACGATTTTTGTGGAAAATTTCGATGTCTCCAAATTCACTCCAAAGTGTCTGATTCGATGGATACACGTGAGACAACATCGCCAGAGGTGTACAGAAGTCTTAGGTAGGTCATATTGCGCCGCTATGGCAGTTGGAAGAAGAACGAGGAAAAACCTCAAATTTGACCATTGACCATATACGATTTTTTGTGGAAAATTTGGATGTCTCCAAATTCACTCCAAAGTGTCTGATTCGATGGATACACGTGAGACAACATCGCCAGAGGTGTACAGAAGTCTTAGGTAGGTCATATTGCGCCGCTATGGCAGTTGGACGAAGAACGAGGAAACACCTCAAATTTGACCATGCCGGCTATACGATTTTTTGTGGAAAATTTCGATGTCTCCAAATTCACTCCAAAGTGTCTGATTCGATGGATACACGTGAGACAACATCGCCAGAGGTGTACAGAAGTCTTAGGTAGGTCATATTGCGCCGCTATGGCAGTTGAAAGAAGAACGAGGAAAAACCTCAAATTTGACCATGCCGGCTATATGATTTTTAGTTTAAAATTTGGATGTCTCCAAATTCACTCCAAAGTGTCTGATTCGATGGATACACGTGAGACAACATCGCCAGAGGTGTACAGAAGTCTTAGGTAGGTCATATTGCGCCGCTATGGCAGTTGGACGAAGAACGAGGAAACACCTCAAATTTGACCATGCCGGCTATACGATTTTTGTGGAAAATTTCGATGTCTCCAAATTCACTCCAAAGTGTCTGATTCGATGGATACACGTGAGACAACATCGCCAGAGGTGTACAGAAGTCTTAGGTAGGTCATATTGCGCCGCTATGGCAGTTGGACGAAGAACGAGGAAACACCTCAAATTTGACCATGCCGGCTATACGATTTTTGTGGAAAATTTCGATGTCTCCAAATTCACTCCAAAGTGTCTGATTCGATGGATACACGTGAGACAACATCGCCAGAGGTGTACAGAAGTCTTAGGTAGGTCATATTGCGCCGCTATGGCAGTTGGAAGAAGAACGAGGAAAAACCTCAAATTTGACCATTGACCATATACGATTTTTTGTGGAAAATTTGGATGTCTCCAAATTCACTCCAAAGTGTCTGATTCGATGGATACACGTGAGACAACATCGCCAGAGGTGTACAGAAGTCTTAGGTAGGTCATATTGCGCCGCTATGGCAGTTGGACGAAGAACGAGGAAGCACCTCAAATTTGACCATGCCGGCTATACGATTTTTTGTGGAAAATTTGGATGTCTCCAAATTCACTCCAAAGTGTCTGATTCGATAGATACACGTGAGACAACATCGCCAGAGGTGTACAGAAGTCTTAGGTAGGTCATATTGCGCCGCTATGGCAGTTGAAAGAAGAACGAGGAAAAACCTCAAATTTGACCATGCCGGCTATACGATTTTTTGTGGAAAATTTCGCTGTCTCCAAATTCACTCGTGTGTCTGATTCGATGGATACACGTGAGAAAACATCGCCAGAGGTGTACAGAAGTCTTATGTAGGTCATATTGGCACACTATGGCAGTTGGAAGAAGAACGAGGAAAAACCTCAAATTTGACCATGCTGGCTATACGATTTTTTGTGGAAAATTTGGATGTCTCCAAATTCACTCCAAAGTGTCTGATTCGATGGATACACGTGAGACAACATCGCCAGAGGTGTACAGAAGTCTTAGGTAGGTCATATTGCGCCGCTATGGCAGTTAGAAGACGAACGAGGAAAAACCTCAAATTTGACCATGCCGGCTATACGATTTTTGTGGAAAATTTCGATGTCACCAAATTCACTCCAAAGTGTCTGATTCGATGGATACACGTGAGACAACATCGCCAGAGGTGTACAGAAGGCTTAGGTAGGTCATATTGCGCCGCTATGGCAGTTGAAAGAAGAACGAGGAAAAACCTCAAATTTGACCATGCCGGCTATACGATTTTTTTGGGAAAATTTCGCTGTCTCCAAATTCACTCGTGTGTCTGATTCGATGGATACACGTGAGAAAACATCGCCAGAGGTGTACAGAAGTCTTATGTAGGTCATATTGGCACACTATGGCAGTTGGAAGAAGAACGAGGAAAAACCTCAAATTTGACCATGCCGGCTATACGATTTTTTGTGGAAAATTTGGATGTCTCCAAATTCACTCCAAAGTGTCTGATTCGATGGATACACGTGAGACAACATCGCCAGAGGTGTTCAGAAGTCTTAGGTAGGTCATATTGGCACACTATGGCAGTTGGAAGAAGAACGAGGAAAAACCTCAAATTTGACCATGCCGGCTATACGATTTTTTGTGGAAAATTTGGATGTCTCCAAATTCACTCCAAAGTGTCTGATTCGATGGATACACGTGAGACAACATCGCCAGAGGTGTACAGAAGTCTTAGGTAGGTCATATTGCGCCGCTATGGCAGTTGGACGAAGAACGAGGAAACACCTCAAATTTGACCATGCCGGCTATACGATTTTTTGTGGAAAATTTGGATGTCTCCAAATTCACTCCAAAGTATCTGATTGGATGGATACACGTGAGACAACATCGCCAGAGGTGTACAGAAGTCTTAGGTAGGTCATATTGCGCCGCTATGGCAGTTGGAAGAAGAACGAGGAAAAACCTCAAATTTGACCATTGACCATATACGATTTTTTGTGGAAAATTTGGATGTCTCCAAATTCACTCCAAAGTGTCTGATTCGATGGATACACGTGAGACAACATCGCCAGAGGTGTTCAGAAGTCTTAGGTAGGTCATATTGGCACACTATGGCAGTTGGAAGAAGAACGAGGAAAAACCTCAAATTTGACCATGCCGGCTATACGATTTTTTGTGGAAAATTTGGATGTCCCCAAATTCACTCCAAAGTGTCTGATTCGATGGATACACGTGAGACAACATCGCCAGAGGTGTACAGAAGTCTTAGGTAGGTCATATTGCGCCGCTATGGCAGTTGGACGAAGAACGAGGAAACACCTCAAATTTGACCATGCCGGCTATACGATTTTTTGTGGAAAATTTGGATGTCTCCAAATTCACTCCAAAGTGTCTGATTCGATGGATACACGTGAGACAACATCGCCAGAGGTGTACAGAAGTCTTAGGTAGGTCATATTGCGCCGCTATGGCAGTTGAAAGAAGAACGAGGAAAAACCTCAAATTTGACCATGCCGGCTATACGATTTTTTGTGGAAAATTTCGTTGTCTCCAAATTCACTCCAGTGTGTCTGATTCGATGGATACACGTGAGACAACATCGCCAGAGGTGTACAGAAGTCTTAGGTAGGTCATATTGCGCCGCTATGGCAGTTGGAAGAAGAACGAGGAAAAACCTCAAATTTGACCATTGACCATATACGATTTTTTGTGGAAAATTTGGATGTCTCCAAATTCACTCCAAAGTGTCTGATTCGATGGATACACGTGAGACAACATCGCCAGAGGTGTACAGAAGTCTTAGGTAGGTCATATTGCGCCGCTATGGCAGTTGGACGAAGAACGAGGAAACACCTCAAATTTGACCATGCCGGCTATACGATTTTTTGTGGAAAATTTCGATGTCTCCAAATTCACTCCAAAGTGTCTGATTCGATGGATACACGTGAGACAACATCGCCAGAGGTGTACAGAAGTCTTAGGTAGGTCATATTGCGCCGCTATGGCAGTTGAAAGAAGAACGAGGAAAAACCTCAAATTTGACCATGCCGGCTATATGATTTTTAGTGGAAAATTTTAATGTCTCCAAATTCACTCCAAAGTGTCTGATTCGATGGATACACGTGAGACAACATCGCCAGAGGTGTACAGAAGTCTTAGGTAGGTCATATTGCGCCGCTATGGCAGTTGGAAGAAGAACGAGGAAAAACCTCAAATTTGACCATTGACCATATACGATTTTTTGTGGAAAATTTGGATGTCTCCAAATTCACTCCAAAGTGTCTGATTCGATGGATACACGTGAGACAACATCGCCAGAGGTGTACAGAAGTCTTAGGTAGGTCATATTGCGCCGCTATGGCAGTTGGACGAAGAACGAGGAAACACCTCAAATTTGACCATGCCGGCTATACGATTTTTGTGGAAAATTTCGATGTCTCCAAATTCACTCCAAAGTGTCTGATTCGATGGATACACGTGAGACAACATCGCCAGAGGTGTACAGAAGTCTTAGGTAGGTCATATTGCGCCGCTATGGCAGTTGGAAGAAGAACGAGGAAAAACCTCAAATTTGACCATTGACCATATACGATTTTTTGTGGAAAATTTGGATGTCTCCAAATTCACTCCAAAGTGTCTGATTCGATGGATACACGTGAGACAACATCGCCAGAGGTGTACAGAAGTCTTAGGTAGGTCATATTGCGCCGCTATGGCAGTTGGACGAAGAACGAGGAAACACCTCAAATTTGACCATGCCGGCTATACGATTTTTTGTGGAAAATTTCGATGTCTCCAAATTCACTCCAAAGTGTCTGATTCGATGGATACACGTGAGACAACATCGCCAGAGGTGTACAGAAGTCTTAGGTAGGTCATATTGCGCCGCTATGGCAGTTGAAAGAAGAACGAGGAAAAACCTCAAATTTGACCATGCCGGCTATATGATTTTTAGTGGAAAATTTGGATGTCTCCAAATTCACTCCAAAGTGTCTGATTCGATGGATACACGTGAGACAACATCGCCAGAGGTGTACAGAAGTCTTAGGTAGGTCATATTGCGCCGCTATGGCAGTTGGACGAAGAACGAGGAAACACCTCAAATTTGACCATGCCGGCTATACGATTTTTGTGGAAAATTTCGATGTCTCCAAATTCACTCCAAAGTGTCTGATTCGATGGATACACGTGAGACAACATCGCCAGAGGTGTACAGAAGTCTTAGGTAGGTCATATTGCGCCGCTATGGCAGTTGGACGAAGAACGAGGAAACACCTCAAATTTGACCATGCCGGCTATACGATTTTTGTGGAAAATTTCGATGTCTCCAAATTCACTCCAAAGTGTCTGATTCGATGGATACACGTGAGACAACATCGCCAGAGGTGTACAGAAGTCTTAGGTAGGTCATATTGCGCCGCTATGGCAGTTGGAAGAAGAACGAGGAAAAACCTCAAATTTGACCATTGACCATATACGATTTTTTGTGGAAAATTTGGATGTCTCCAAATTCACTCCAAAGTGTCTGATTCGATGGATACACGTGAGACAACATCGCCAGAGGTGTACAGAAGTCTTAGGTAGGTCATATTGCGCCGCTATGGCAGTTGGACGAAGAACGAGGAAACACCTCAAATTTGACCATGCCGGCTATACGATTTTTTGTGGAAAATTTCGATGTCTCCAAATTCACTCCAAAGTGTCTGATTCGATGGATACACGTGAGACAACATCGCCAGAGGTGTACAGAAGTCTTAGGTAGGTCATATTGCGCCGCTATGGCAGTTGAAAGAAGAACGAGGAAAAACCTCAAATTTGACCATGCCGGCTATATGATTTTTAGTGGAAAATTTGGATGTCTCCAAATTCACTCCAAAGTGTCTGATTCGATGGATACACGTGAGACAACATCGCCAGAGGTGTACAGAAGTCTTAGGTAGGTCATATTGCGCCGCTATGGCAGTTGGACGAAGAACGAGGAAACACCTCAAATTTGACCATGCCGGCTATACGATTTTTGTGGAAAATTTCGATGTCTCCAAATTCACTCCAAAGTGTCTGATTCGATGGATACACGTGAGACAACATCGCCAGAGGTGTACAGAAGTCTTAGGTAGGTCATATTGCGCCGCTATGGCAGTTGCAAGAAGAACGAGGAAAAACCTCAAATTTGACCATGCCGGCTATATGATTTTTAGTGGAAAATTTCGATGTCTCCAAATTCACTCCAAAGTGTCTGATTCGATGGATACACGTGAGACAACATCGCCAGAGGTGTACAGAAGTCTTAGGTAGGTCATATTGCGCCGCTATGGCAGTTGAAAGAAGAACGAGGAAAAACCTCAAATTTGACCATGCCGGCTATATGATTTTTAGTGGAAAATTTGGATGTCTCCAAATTCACTCCAAAGTGTCTGATTCGATGGATACACGTGAGACAACATCGCCAGAGGTGTACAGAAGTCTTAGGTAGGTCATATTGCGCCGCTATGGCAGTTGGAAGAAGAACGAGGAAAAACCTCAAATTTGACCATTGACCATATACGATTTTTTGTGGAAAATTTGGATGTCTCCAAATTCACTCCAAAGTGTCTGATTCGATGGATACACGTGAGACAACATCGCCAGAGGTGTACAGAAGTCTTAGGTAGGTCATATTGCGCCGCTATGGCAGTTGAAAGAAGAACGAGGAAACACCTCAAATTTGACCATGCCGGCTATACGATTTTTGTGGAAAATTTCGATGTCTCCAAATTCACTCCAAAGTGTCTGATTCGATGGATACACGTGAGACAACATCGCCAGAGGTGTACAGAAGTCTTAGGTAGGTCATATTGCGCCGCTATGGCAGTTGCAAGAAGAACGAGGAAAAACCTCAAATTTGACCATGCCGGCTATATGATTTTTAGTGGAAAATTTCGATGTCTCCAAATTCACTCCAAAGTGTCTGATTCGATGGATACACGTGAGACAACATCGCCAGAGGTGTACAGAAGTCTTAGGTAGGTCATATTGCGCCGCTATGGCAGTTGAAAGAAGAACGAGGAAAAACCTCAAATTTGACCATGCCGGCTATATGATTTTTAGTGGAAAATTTGGATGTCTCCAAATTCACTCCAAAGTGTCTGATTCGATGGATACACGTGAGACAACATCGCCAGAGGTGTACAGAAGTCTTAGGTAGGTCATATTGCGCCGCTATGGCAGTTGGAAGAAGAACGAGGAAAAACCTCAAATTTGACCATTGACCATATACGATTTTTTGTGGAAAATTTGGATGTCTCCAAATTCACTCCAAAGTGTCTGATTCGATGGATACATGTGAGACAACATCGCCAGAGGTGTTCAGAAGTCTTAGGTAGGTCATATTGGCACACTATGGCAGTTGGAAGAAGAACGAGGAAAAACCTCAAATTTGACCATGCCGGCTATACGATTTTTTGTGGAAAATTTGGATGTCTCCAAATTCACTCCAAAGTGTCTGATTCGATGGATACACGTGAGACAACATCGCCAGAGGTGTACAGAAGTCTTAGGTAGGTCATATTGCGCCGCTATGGCAGTTGAAAGAAGAACGAGGAAAAACCTCAAATTTTACCATGCCGGCTATATGATTTTTAGTGGAAAATTTCGATGTCTCCAAATTCACTCCAAAGTGTCTGATTCGATGGATACACGTGAGACAACATCGCCAGAGGTGTACAGAAGTCTTAGGTAGGTCATATTGCGCCGCTATGGCAGTTGGAAGAAAAAAAATTTGACCAGGCTATACGATTTTTAGTGGAAAATTTCGCTGTCTCCAAATTCACTCGTGTGTCTGATTCGATGGATACACGTGAGAAAACATCGCCAGAGGTGTACAGAAGTCTTAGGTAGGTCATATTGGCACACTATGGCAGTTGGAAGAAGAACGAGGAAAAACCTCAAATTTGACCAGGCTATACGATTTTTAGTGGAAAATTTTGATGTCTCCAAATTTACTCCAGTGTGTCTGATTCGATGGATACACGTGAGACAACATCGCCAGAGGTGTACAGAAGTCTTAGGTAGGTCATATTGCTCCGCTATGGCAGTTGAAAGAAGAACGAGGAAAAACCTCAAATTTGACCATGCCGGTTATATGATTTTTTGTGGAAAATTTCGTTGTCTCCAAATTCACTCCAGTGTGTCTGATTCGATGGATACACGTGAGAAAACATCGCCAGAGGTGTACAGAAGTCTTAGGTAGGTCATATTGCACCGCTATGGCAGTTGAAAGAAGAACGAGGAAAAACCCCAAATTTGACCATGCCGGCTATACGATTTTTTGTGGAAAATTTGGAGGTCGCCAAATTCACTCCAAAGTGTCTGATGCGATGGATACACGTGAGACAACATCGCCAGAGGTGTACAGAAGTCTTAGGTAGGTCATATTGCTCCGCTATGGCAGTTGAAAGAAGAACGAGGAAAAACCTCAAATTTGACCATGCCGGCTATATGATTTTTAGTGGAAAATTTCGATGTCTCCAAATTCACTCCAAAGTGTCTGATTCGATGGATACACGTGAGACAACATCGCCAGAGGTGTACAGAAGTCTTAGGTAGGTCATATTGCGCCGCTATGGCAGTTGGAAGAAGAACGAGGAAAAACCTCAAATTTGACCATGCCGGCTATACGATTTTTTGTGGAAAATTTCGTTGTCTCCAAATTCACTCCAGTGTGTCTGATTCGATGGATACACGTGAGAAAACATCGCCAGAGGTGTACAGAAGTCTTAGGTAGGTCATATTGCGCCGCTATGGCAGTTGGAAGAAGAACGAGGAAAAACCTCAAATTTGACCATGCCGGTATACAATTTTTTGTGTAAAATTTGGATGTCTCCAAATTCACTCCAAAGTGTCTGATTCGATGGGTACACGTAAGACAACATCGCCAGAGGTGTACAGAAGTCTTAGGTAGGTCATATTGCACCGCTATGGCAGTTGAAAGAAGAACGAGGAAAAACCTCAAATTTGACCATCCGGCTGTACGATTTTTTGTGGAAAATTTCGATGTCTCCAAATTTACTCCAAAGTGTCTGATTCGATGGATACACGTGAGACAACATCGCCAGAGGTGTACAGAAGTCTTAGGTAGGTCATATTGCGCCGCTATGGCAGTTGGAAGAAGAACGAGAAAAAACCTCAAATTTGACCATGCCGGTATACAATTTTTTGTGTAAAATTTGGATGTCTCCAAATTCACTCCAAAGTGTCTGATTCGATGGATACACGTAAGACAACATCGCCAGAGGTGTACAGAAGTCTTAGGTAGGTCATATTGCGCCGCTATGGCAGTTGGAAGAAGAACGAGGAAAAACCTCAAATTTGACCATGCCGGCTATACGATTTTTTGTGTGAAATTTGGATGTCTCCAAATTCACTCCAAAGTATCTGATTCGATGGATACACGTGAGACAACATCGCCAGAGGTGTACAGAAGTCTTAGGTAGGTCATATTGCGCCGCTATGGCAGTTGGAAGAAGAACGAGGAAAAACCTCAAATTTGACCATGCCGGTATACAATTTTTAGTGGAAAATTTCGATGTCTCCAAATTCACTCCAGTGTGTCTGAGTCGATGGATACACGTGAGACAACATCGCCAGAGGTGTACAGAAGTCTTAGGTAGGTCATATTGCGCCGCTATGGCAGTTGGAAGAAGAACGAGGAAAAACCTCAAATTTGACCATGCCGGCTATACGATTTTTTGTGGAAAATTTCGATGTCTCCAAATTCACTCCAAAGTGTCTGATTCGATGGATACACGTGAGACAACATCGCCAGAGGTGTACAGAAGTCTTAGGTAGGTCATATTGCGCCGCTATGGTAGTTGAAAGAAGAACGAGGAAAAACCTCAAATTTGACCATGCCGGCTATACGATTTTTTGTGGAAAATTTCGATGTCTCCAAATTCACTCCAAAGTGTTTGATTCGATGGATACAAGTGAGACAACTTCGCCAGAGGTGTACAGAAGTCTTAGGTAGGTCATATTGCGCCGCTATGGCAGTTGAAAGAAGAACGAGGAAAAACCTCAAATTTTACCATGCCGGCTATATGATTTTTAGTGGAAAATTTCGATGTCTCCAAATTCACTCCAAAGTGTCTGATTCGATGGATACACGTGAGACAACATCGCCAGAGGTGTACAGAAGTCTTAGGTAGGTCATATTGCGCCGCTATGGCAGTTGGAAGAAGAACGAGGAAAAACCTCAAATTTGACCATGCCGGCTATACGATTTTTAGTGGAAAATTTCGATGTCTCCAAATTCACTCCAGTGTGTCTGAGTCGATGGATACACGTGAGACAACATCGCCAGAGGTGTACAGAAGTCTTAGGTAGGTCATATTGCGCCGCTATGGCAGTTGGAAGAAGAACGAGGAAAAACCTCAAATTTGACCATGCCGGCTATACGATTTTTTGTGGAAAATTTCGATGTCTCCAAATTCACTCCAAAGTGTCTGATTCGATGGATACACGTGAGACAACATCGCCAGAGGTGTACAGAAGTCTTAGGTAGGTCATATTGCGCCGCTATGGCAGTTGAAAGAAGAACGAGGAAAAACCTCAAATTTTACCATGCCGGCTATACGATTTTTTGTGGAAAATTTCGTTGTCTCCAAATTCACTCCAAAGTGTCTGATTCGATGGATACACATGAGACAACATCGCCAGAGGTGTACAGAAGTCTTAGGTAGGTCATATTGCGCCGCTATGGCAGTTGGAAGAAGAACGAGGAAAAACCTCAAATTTGACCATGCCGGCTATACGATTTTTTGTGGAAAATTTCGATGTCTCCAAATTCACTCCAAAGTGTCTGATTCGATGGATACACGTGAGACAACATCGCCAGAGGTGTACAGAAGTCTTAGGTAGGTCATATTGCGCCGCTATGGCAGTTGAAAGAAGAACGAGGAAAAACCTCAAATTTTACCATGCCGGCTATATGATTTTTAGTGGAAAATTTCGATGTCTCCAAATTCACTCCAGTGTGTCTGAGTCGATGGATACACGTGAGACAACATCGCCAGAGGTGTACAGAAGTCTTAGGTAGGTCATATTGCGCCGCTATGGCAGTTGGAAGAAGAACGAGGAAAAACCTCAAATTTGACCATGCCGGCTATACGAATTTTGTGGAAAATTTCGATGTCATAAAATTCACTCCAAAGTGTCTGATTCGATGGATACACGTGAGACAACATCGCCAGAGGTGTACAGAAGTCTTAGGTAGGTCATATTGCGCCGCTATGGCAGTTGAAAGAAGAACGAGGAAAAACCTCAAATTTTACCATGCCGGCTATATGATTTTTAGTGGAAAATTTCGATGTCTCCAAATTCACTCCAAAGTGTCTGATTCGATGGATACACGTGAGACAACATCGCCAGAGGTGTACAGAAGTCTTAGGTAGGTCATATTGCGCCGCTATGGCAGTTGGAAGAAGAACGAGGAAAAACCTCAAATTTGACCATGCCGGCTATACGATTTTTAGTGGAAAATTTCGATGTCTCCAAATTCACTCCAGTGTGTCTGAGTCGATGGATACACGTGAGACAACATCGCCAGAGGTGTACAGAAGTCTTAGGTAGGTCATATTGGCACACTATGGCAGTTGGAAGAAGAACGAGGAAAAACCTCAAATTTGACCATGCCGGCTATACGATTTTGTGGAAAATTTCGATGTCTTAAAATTCACTCCAAAGTGTCTGATTCGATGGATACACGTGAGACAACATCGCCAGAGGTGTACAGAAGTCTTAGGTAGGTCATATTGCGCCGCTATGGCAGTTGGAAGAAGAACGAGGAAAAACCTCAAATTTGACCATGCCGGCTATACGATTTTTTGTGGAAAATTTCGATGTCTCCAAATTCACTCCAGTGTGTCTGAGTCGATGGATACACGTGAGACAACATCGCCAGAGGTGTACAGAAGTCTTAGGTAGGTCATATTGCGCCGCTATGGCAGTTGGAAGAAGAACGAGGAAAAACCTCAAATTTGACCATGCCGGCTATACGATTTTTAGTGGAAAATTTCGATGTCTCCAAATTCACTCCAGTGTGTCTGAGTCGATGGATACACGTGAGACAACATCGCCAGAGGTGTACAGAAGTCTTAGGTAGGTCATATTGCGCCGCTATGGCAGTTGAAAGAAGAACGAGGAAAAACCTCAAATTTGACCATGCCGGCTATATGATTTTTAGTGGAAAATTTCGATGTCTCCAAATTCACTCCAAAGTGTCTGATTCGATGGATACACGTGAGACAACATCGCCAGAGGTGTACAGAAGTCTTAGGTAGGTCATATTGCGCCGCTATGGCAGTTGGAAGAAGAACGAGGAAAAACCTCAAATTTGACCATGCCGGCTATACGATTTTTAGTGGAAAATTTCGATGTCTCCAAATTCACTCCAGTGTGTCTGAGTCGATGGATACACGTGAGACAACATCGCCAGAGGTGTACAGAAGTCTTAGGTAGGTCATATTGGCACACTATGGCAGTTGGAAGAAGAACGAGGAAAAACCTCAAATTTTACCATGCCGGCTATACGATTTTGTGGAAAATTTCGATGTCTTAAAATTCACTCCAAAGTGTCTGATTCGATGGATACACGTGAGACAACATCGCCAGAGGTGTACAGAAGTCTTAGGTAGGTCATATTGCGCCGCTATGGCAGTTGAAAGAAGAACGAGGAAAAACCTCAAATTTGACCATGCCGGCTATACGATTTTTTGCGGAAAATTTCGATGTCTCCAAATTCACTCCAAAGTGTCTGATTCGATGGATACACGTGAGACAACATCGCCAGAGGTGTACAGAAGTCTTAGGTAGGTCATATTGCGCCGCTATGGCAGTTGAAAGAAGAACGAGGAAAAACCTCAAATTTTACCATGCCGGCTATATGATTTTTAGTGGAAAATTTCGATGTCTCCAAATTCACTCCAAAGTGTCTGATTCGATGGATACACGTGAGACAACATCGCCAGAGGTGTACAGAAGTCTTAGGTAGGTCATATTGCGCCGCTATGGCAGTTGAAAGAAGAACGAGGAAAAACCTCAAATTTTACCATGCCGGCTATATGATTTTTAGTGGAAAATTTCGATGTCTCCAAATTCACTCCAAAGTGTCTGATTCGATGGATACACGTGAGACAACATCGCCAGAGGTGTACAGAAGTCTTAGGTAGGTCATATTGCGCCGCTATGGCAGTTGGAAGAAGAACGAGGAAAAACCTCAAATTTGACCATGCCGGCTATACGATTTTTAGTGGAAAATTTCGATGTCTCCAAATTCACTCCAGTGTGTCTGAGTCGATGGATACACGTGAGACAACATCGCCAGAGGTGTACAGAAGTCTTAGGTAGGTCATATTGGCACACTATGGCAGTTGGAAGAAGAACGAGGAAAAACCTCAAATTTGACCATGCCGGCTATACGATTTTGTGGAAAATTTCGATGTCTTAAAATTCACTCCAAAGTGTCTGATTCGATGGATACACGTGAGACAACATCGCCAGAGGTGTACAGAAGTCTTAGGTAGGTCATATTGCGCCGCTATGGCAGTTGAAAGAAGAACGAGGAAAAACCTCAAATTTGACCATGCCGGCTATACGATTTTTTGTGGAAAATTTCGATGTCTCCAAATTCACTCCAAAGTGTCTGATTCGATGGATACACGTGAGACAACATCGCCAGAGGTGTACAGAAGTCTTAGGTAGGTCATATTGCGCCGCTATGGCAGTTGGAAGAAGAACGAGGAAAAACCTCAAATTTGACCATACCGGCTATACGATTTTTTGTGGAAAATTTCGTTGTCTCCAAATTCACTCCAGTGTGTCTGATTCGATGGATACACGTGAGAAAACATCGCCAGAGGTGTACAGAAGTCTTAGGTAGGTCATATTGCGCCGCTATGGCAGTTGGAAGAAGAACGAGGAAAAACTTCAAATTTGACCATGCCGGCTATACGATTTTTTGTGTAAAATTTGGATGTTTCCAAATTGACTCCAAAGTGTCTGATTCGATGGATACACGTGAGACAACATCGCCAGAGGTGTACAGAAGTCTTAGGTAGGTCATATTGGGCCGCTATGGCAGTTGAAAGAAGAACGAGGAAAAACCTCAAATTTGACCATGCCGGCTATACGATTTTTGTGGAAAATTTCGATGTCTCCAAATTCACTCCAAAGTGTCTGATTCGATGGATACACGTGAGACAACATCGCCAGAGGTGTACAGAAGTCTTAGGTAGGTCATATTGCGCCGCTATGGCAGTTGGAAGAAGAACGAGGAAAAACCTCAAATTTGACCATGCCGGCTATACGATTTTTAGTGGAAAATTTCGATGTCTCCAAATTCACTCCAGTGTGTCTGATTCGATGGATACACGTGAGAAAACATCGCCAGAGGTGTACAGAAGTCTTAGGTAGGTCATATTGCGCCGCTATGGCAGTTGAAAGAAGAACGAGGAAAAACCTCAAATTTGACCATGCCGGCTATACGAATTTTGTGGAAAATTTCGATGTCTTAAAATTCACTCCAAAGTGTCTGATTCGATGGATACACGTGAGACAACATCGCCAGAGGTGTACAGAAGTCTTAGGTAGGTCATATTGCGCCGCTATGGCAGTTGAAAGAAGAACGAGGAAAAACCTCAAATTTGACCATGCCGGCTATACGATTTTTTGTGGAAAATTTCGATGTCTCCAAATTCACTCCAAAGTGTCTGATTCGATGGATACACGTGAGACAACATCGCCAGAGGTGTACAGAAGTCTTAGGTAGGTCATATTGCGCCGCTATGGCAGTTGAAAGAAGAACGAGGAAAAACCTCAAATTTGACCATGCCGGCTATACGATGTTTGTGGAAAATTTCGATGTCTCCAAATTCACTCCAAAGTGTCTGATTCGATGGATACACGTGAGACAACATCGCCAGAGGTGTACAGAAGTCTTAGGTAGGTCATATTGCGCCGCTATGGCAGTTGGAAGAAGAACGAGGAAAAACCTCAAATTTGACCATGCCGGCTATACGATTTTTGTGGAAAATTTCGATGTCTCCAAATTCACTCCAAAGTGTCTGATTCGATGGATACACGTGAGACAACATCGCCAGAGGTGTACAGAAGTCTTAGGTAGGTCATATTGCACCGCTATGGCAGTTGGAAGAAGAACGAGGAAAAACCTCAAATTTGACCATGCCGGCTATATGATTTTTAGTGGAAAATTTCGGTGTCTCAAATTCACTCCAAAGTGTCTGATTCGATGGATACACGTGAGACAACATCGCCAGAGGTGTACAGAAGTCTTAGGTAGGTCATATTGCGCCGCTATGGCAGTTGGAAGAAGAACGAGGAAAAACCTCAAATTTGACAATACGATTTTTGTGGAAAATTTCGATGTCTCCAAATTCACTCCAAAGTGTCTGATTCGATGGATACACGTGAGACAACATCGCCAGAGGTGTACAGAAGTCTTAGGTAGGTCATATTGCGCCGCTATGGCAGTTGGAAGAAGAACGAGGAAAAATCTCAAATTTGACCATGCCGGCTATACGATTTTTAGTGGAAAATTTCGATGTCTCCAAATTCACTCCAGTGTGTCTGATTCGATGGATACACGTGAGAAAACATCGCCAGAGGTGTACAGAAGTCTTAGGTAGGTCATATTGCGCCGCTATGGCAGTTGGAAGAAGAACGAGGAAAAACCTCAAATTTGACTATACGATTTTTGTGGAAAATTTCGATGTCTCCAAATTCACTCCAAAGTGTCTGATTCGATGGATACACGTGAGACAACATCGCCAGAGGTGTACAGAAGTCTTAGGTAGGTCATATTGCGCCGCTATGGCAGTTGGAAGAAGAACGAGGAAAAACCTCAAATTTGACCATGCCGGCTATACGATTTTTAGTGGAAAATTTCGATGTCTCCAAATTCACTCCAGTGTGTCTGATTCGATGGATACACGTGAGAAAACATCGCCAGAGGTGTACAGAAGTCTTAGGTAGGTCATATTGCGCCGCTATGGCAGTTGGAAGAAGAACGAGGAAAAACCTCAAATTTGACCATGCCGGCTATACGATTTTTTGTGGAAAATTTCGATGTCTCCAAATTCACTCCAAAGTGTCTGATTCGATGGATACACGTGAGACAACATCGCCAGAGGTGTACAGAAGTCTTAGGTAGGTCATATTGCGCCGCTATGGCAGTTGGAAGAAGAACGAGGAAAAACCTCAAATTTGACCATGCCGGCTATACGATTTTTGTGGAAAATTTCGATGTCTCCAAATTCACTCCAAAGTGTCTGATTCGATGGATACACGTGAGACAACATCGCCAGAGGTGTACAGAAGTCTTAGGTAGGTCATATTGCGCCGCTATGGCAGTTGAAAGAAGAACGAGGAAAAACTTCAAATTTGACCATGCCGGCTATACGATTTTTTGTGGAAAATTTGGATGTCTCCAAATTCACTCCAAAGTGTCTGATTCGATGGATACACGTGAGACAACATCGCCAGAGGTGTACAGAAGTCTTAGGTAGGTCATATTGCGCCGCTATGGCAGTTGAAAGAAGAACGAGGAAAAACTTCAAATTTGACCATGCCGGCTATACGATTTTTAGTGGAAAATTTCGATGTCTCCAAATTCACTCCAGTGTGTCTGATTCGATGGATACACGTGAGAAAACATCGCCAGAGGTGTACAGAAGTCTTAGGTAGGTCATATTGCGCCGCTATGGCAGTTGGAAGAAGAACGAGGAAAAACCTCAAATTTGACTATACGATTTGTGTGGAAAATTTCGATGTCTCCAAATTCACTCCAAAGTGTCTGATTCGATGGATACACGTGAGACAACATCGCCAGAGGTGTACAGAAGTCTTAGGTAGGTCATATTGCGCCGCTATGGCAGTTGGAAGAAGAACGAGGAAAAACCTCAAATTTGACCATGCCGGCTATACGATTTTTGAGGAAAATTTCGATGTCTCCAAATTCACTCCAAAGTGTCTGATTCGATGGATACACGTGAGACAACATCGCCAGAGGTGTACAGAAGTCTTAGGTAGGTCATATTGCGCCGCTATGGCAGTTGGAAGAAGAACGAGGAAAAACCTCAAATTTGACCATGCCGGCTATACGATTTTTGTGGAAAATTTCACGTGAGACAACATCGCCAGAGGTGTACAGAAGTCTTAGGTAGGTCATATTGCGCCGCTATGGCAGTTGAAAGAAGAACGAGGAAAAACTTCAAATTTGACCATGCCGGCTATACGATTTTTTGTGGAAAATTTCGATGTCTCCAAATTCACTCCAGGGTGTCTGATTCGATGGATACACGTGAGACAACATCGCCAGAGGTGTACAGAAGTCTTAGGTAGGTCATATTGCGCCGCTATGGCAGTTGAAAGAAGAACGAGGAAAAACTTCAATTTTGACCGGCTATACGATTTTTTGTGGAAAATTTCGATGTCTCCAAATTCACTCCAGGGTGTCTGATTCGATGGATACACGTGAGACAACATCGCCAGAGGTGTACAGAAGTCTTAGGTAGGTCATATTGCGCCGCTATGGCAGTTGAAAGAAGAACGAGGAAAAACCTCAAATTTGACCATGCCGGCTATACGATTTTTTGTGGAAAATTTCGATGTCTCCAAATTTACTCCAAAGTGTCTGATTCGATGGATACACGTGAGGCAACATCGCCAGAGGTGTACAGAAGTCTTAGGTAGGTCATATTGGGCCGCTATGGCAGTTGGAAGAAGAACGAGGAAAAACCTCAAATTTGACCATGCCGGCTATATGATTTTTAGTGGAAAATTTTGATGTCTCCAAATTCACTCCAAAGTGTCTGATTCGATGGATACACGTGAGACAACATCGCCAGAGGTGTACAGAAGTCTTAGGTAGGTCATATTGGGCAGTTGGCAGTTGGAAGAAGAACGAGGAAAAACCTCAAATTTGACCATGCCGGCTATACGAATTTTGTGGAAAATTTCGATGTCTTAAAATTCACTCCAAAGTGTCTGATTCGATGGATACACGTGAGACAACATCGCCAGAGGTGTACAGAAGTCTTAGGTAGGTCATATTGCGCCGCTATGGCAGTTGGAAGAAGAACGAGGAAAAACCTCAAATTTGACCATGCCGGCTATACGATTTTTTGTGGAAAATTTGGATGTCTCCAAGTTCACTCCAGTGTGTCTGATTCGATGGATACACGTGAAAAAACATCGCCAGAGGTGTACAGAAGTCTTAGGTAGGTCATATTGCGCCGCTATGGCATTTGAAAGTGAACGAGGAAAAACTTCAAATTTGACCATGCCGGCTATACGATTTTTTGTGGAAAATTTCGATGTCTCCAAATTCACTCCAAAGTGTCTGATTCGATGGATACACGTGAGGCAACATCGCCAGAGGTGTACAGAAGTCTTAGGTAGGTCATATTGGGCCGCTATGGCAGTTGGAAGAAGAACGAGGAAAAACCTCAAATTTGACCATGCCGGCTATACGATTTTTGTGGAAAATTTCGATGTCTTCAAATTCACTCCAAAGTGTCTGATTCGATGGATACACGTGTGACAACATCGCCAGAGGTGTACAGAAGTCTTAGGTAGGTCATATTGCGCCGCTATGGCAGTTGAAAGAAGAACGAGGAAAAACTTCAAATTTGACCATGCCGGCTATACGATTTTTTGTGGAAAATTTGGATGTCTCCAAATTCACTCCAAAGTGTCTGATTCGATGGATACACGTGAGACAACATCGCCAGAGGTGTACAGAAGTCTTAGGTAGGTCATATTGGGCCGCTATGGCAGTTGGAAGAAGAACGAGGAAAAACCTCAAATTTGACCATGCCGGCTATACGAATTTTGTGGAAAATTTCGATGTCTTAAAATTCACTCCAAAGTGTCTGATTCGATGGATACACGTGAGACAACATCGCCAGAGGTGTACAGAAGTCTTAGGTAGGTCATATTGCGCCGCTATGGCAGTTGAAAGAAGAACGAGGAAAAACTTCAAATTTGACCATGCCGGCTATACGATTTTTTGTGGAAAATTTGGATGTCTCCAAATTCACTCCAAAGTGTCTGATTCGATGGATACACGTGAGACAACATCGCCAGAGGTGTACAGAAGTCTTAGGTAGGTCATATTGGGCCGCTATGGCAGTTGGAAGAAGAACGAGGAAAAACCTCAAATTTGACCATGCCGGCTATACGATTTTTTGTGGAAAATTTGGATGTCTCCAAGTTCACTCCAGTGTGTCTGATTCGATGGATACACGTGAAAAAACATCGCCAGAGGTGTACAGAAGTCTTAGGTAGGTCATATTGCGCCGCTATGGCATTTGAAAGTGAACGAGGAAAAACTTCAAATTTGACCATGCCGGCTATACGATTTTTTGTGTAAAATTTGGATGTTTCCAAATTGACTCCAAAGTGTCTGATTCGATGGATACACGTGAGACAACATCGCCAGAGGTGTACAGAAGTCTTAGGTAGGTCATATTGCGCCGCTATGGCAGTTGGAAGAAGAACGAGGAAAAACCTCAAATTTGACCATGCCGGCTATACGATTTTTGTGGAAAATTTCGATGTCTCCAAATTCACTCCAAAGTGTCTGATTCGATGGATACACGTGAGACAACATCGCCAGAGGTGTACAGAAGTCTTAGGTAGGTCATATTGCGCCGCTATGGCAGTTGAAAGAAGAACGAGGAAAAACCTCAAATTTGACCATGGCGGCTGTACGATTTTTGTGGAAAATTTCGATGTCTCCAAATTCACTCCAAAGTGTCTGATTCGATGGATACACGTCAGACAACATCGCCAGTGTACAGAAGTCTTAGGTAGGTCATATTGCGCCGCTATGGCAGTTGGAAGAAGAACGAGGAAAAACCTCAAATTTGACCATGCCGGCTATACGATTTTTGTGGAAAATTTCGATGTCTCCAAATTCACTCCAAAGTGTCTGATTCGATGGATACACGTGAGACAACATCGCCAGAGGTGTACAGAAGTCTTAGGTAGGTCATATTGCGCCGCTATGGCAGTTGAAAGAAGAACGAGGAAAAACCTCAAATTTGACCATGCCGGCTATACGATTTTTTGTGGAAAATTTCGATGTCTCCAAATTCACTCCAAAGTGTCTGATTCGATGGATACACGTGAGGCAACATCGCCAGAGGTGTACAGAAGTCTTAGGTAGGTCATATTGGGCCGCTATGGCAGTTGGAAGAAGAACGAGGAAAAACCTCAAATTTGACCATGCCGGCTATATGATTTTTAGTGGAAAATTTTGATGTCTCCAAATTCACTCCAAAGTGTCTGATTCGATGGATACACGTGAGACAACATCGCCAGAGGTGTACAGAAGTCTTAGGTAGGTCATATTGCGCCGCTATGGCAGTTGGAAGAAGAACGAGGAAAAACCTCAAATTTGACCATGCCGGCTATACGATTTTTTGTGGAAAATTTGGATGTCTCCAAGTTCACTCCAGTGTGTCTGATTCGATGGATACACGTGAGACAACATCGCCAGAGGTGTACAGAAGTCTTAGGTAGGTCATATTGCGCCGCTATGGCAGTTGGAAGAAGAACGAGGAAAAACCTCAAATTTGACCATGCCGGCTATACGATTTTTGTGGAAAATTTCGATGTCTCCAAATTCACTCCAAAGTGTCTGATTCGATGGATACACGTGAGACAACATCGCCAGAGGTGTACAGAAGTCTTAGGTAGGTCATATTGCGCCGCTATGGCAGTTGGAAGAAGAACGAGGAAAAACCTCAAATTTGACCATGCCGGCTATACGATTTTTAGTGGAAAATTTCGATGTCTCCAAATTCACTCCAGTGTGTCTGATTCGATGGATACACGTGAGAAAACATCGCCAGAGGTGTACAGAAGTCTTAGGTAGGTCATATTGCGCCGCTATGGCAGTTGGAAGAAGAACGAGGAAAAACCTCAAATTTGACCATGCCGGCTATAAGATTTTTGTGGAAAATTTCGATGTCTCCAAATTCACTCCAAAGTGTCTGATTCGATGGATACACGTGAGACAACATCGCCAGAGGTGTACAGAAGTCTTAGGTAGGTCATATTGCGCCGCTATGGCAGTTGGAAGAAGAACGAGGAAAAACCTCAAATTTGACCATGCCGGCTATATGATTTTTAGTGGAAAATTTCGATGTCTCCAAATTCACTCCAAAGTGTCTGATTCGATGGATACACGTGAGACAACATCGCCAGAGGTGTACAGAAGTCTTAGGTAGGTCATATTGCGCCGCTATGGCAGTTGGAAGAAGAACGAGGAAAAACCTCAAATTTGACCATACGATTTTTTGTGGAAAATTTCGATGTCTCCAAATTCACTGCAGGGTGTCTGATTCGATGGATACACGTGAGACAACATCGCCAGAGGTGTACAGAAGTCTTAGGTAGGTCATATTGCGCCGCTATGGCAGTTGAAAGAAGAACGAGGAAAAACCTCAAATTTGACCATGCCGGCTATACGATTTTTTGTGGAAAATTTCGATGTCTCCAAATTCACTCCAAAGTGTCTGATTCGATGGATACACGTGAGACAACATCGCCAGAGGTGTACAGAAGTCTTAGGTAGGTCATATTGGGCCGCTATGGCAGTTGGAAGAAGAACGAGGAAAAACCTCAAATTTGACCATGCCGGCTATATGATTTTTAGTGGAAAATTTTGATGTCTCCAAATTCACTCCAAAGTGTCTGATTCGATGGATACACGTGAGACAACATCGCCAGAGGTGTACAGAAGTCTTAGGTAGGTCATATTGCGCCGCTATGGCAGTTGGAAGAAGAACGAGGAAAAACCTCAAATTTGACCATACGATTTTTTGTGGAAAATTTCGATGTCTCCAAATTCACTCCAGGGTGTCTGATTCGATGGATACACGTGAGACAACATCGCCAGAGGTGTACAGAAGTCTTAGGTAGGTCAGATTGCGCCGCTATGGCAGTTGAAAGAAGAACGAGGAAAAACCTCAAATTTTACCATGCCGGCTATACGATTTTTTGTGGAAAATTTCGATGTCTCCAAATTCACTCCAAAGTGTCTGATTCGATGGATACACGTGAGACAACATCGCCAGAGGTGTACAGAAGTCTTAGGTAGGTCATATTGGGCCGCTATGGCAGTTGGAAGAAGAACGAGGAAAAACCTCAAATTTGACCATGCCGGCTATATGATTTTTAGTGGAAAATTTTGATGTCTCCAAATTCACTCCAAAGTGTCTGATTCGATGGATACACGTGAGACAACATCGCCAGAGGTGTACAGAAGTCTTAGGTAGGTCATATTGCGCCGCTATGGCAGTTGGAAGAAGAACGAGGAAAAACCTCAAATTTGACCATGCCGGCTATACGATTTTTGTGGAAAATTTCGATGTCTCCAAATTCACTCCAAAGTGTCTGATTCGATGGATACACGTGAGACAACATCGCCAGAGGTGTACAGAAGTCTTAGGTAGGTCATATTGCGCCGCTATGGCAGTTGAAAGAAGAACGAGGAAAAACCTCAAATTTGACCATGGCGGCTATACGATTTTTGTGGAAAATTTCGATGTCTCCAAATTCACTCCAAAGTGTCTGATTCGATGGATACACGTGAGAAGGTAGGTCATATTGCGCCGCTATGGCAGTTGAAAGAAGAACGAGGAAAAACTTCAAATTTTACCATGCCGGCTATACGATTTTTTGTGGAAAATTTGGATGTCTCCAAATTCACTCCAAAGTGTCTGATTCGATGGATACACGTGAGACAACATCGCCAGAGGTGTACAGAAGTCTTAGGTAGGTCATATTGCGCCGCTATGGCAGTTGGAAGAAGAACGAGGAAAAACCTCGAATTTGACCATGCCGGCTATACGATTTTTGTGGAAAATTTCGATGTCTCCAAATTCACTCCAAAGTGTCTGATTCGATGGATACACGTGAGACAACATCGCCAGAGGTGTACAGAAGTCTTAGGTAGGTCATATTGCGCCGCTATGGCAGTTGGAAGAAGAACGAGGAAAAACCTCAAATTTGACCATGCCGGCTATACGATTTTTGTGGAAAATTTCGATGTCTCCAAATTCACTCCAAAGTGTCTGATTCGATGGATACACGTGAGACAACATCGCCAGAGGTGTACAGAAGTCTTAGGTAGGTCATATTGCGCCGCTATGGCAGTTGAAAGAAGAACGAGGAAAAACCTCAAATTTGACCATGGCGGCTATACGATTTTTGTGGAAAATTTCGATGTCTCCAAATTCACTCCAAAGTGTCTGATTCGATGGATACACGTGAGAAGGTAGGTCATATTGCGCCGCTATGGCAGTTGAAAGAAGAACGAGGAAAAACTTCAAATTTTACCATGCCGGCTATACGATTTTTTGTGGAAAATTTGGATGTCTCCAAATTCACTCCAAAGTGTCTGATTCGATGGATACACGTGAGACAACATCGCCAGAGGTGTACAGAAGTCTTAGGTAGGTCATATTGCGCCGCTATGGCAGTTGGAAGAAGAACGAGGAAAAACCTCGAATTTGACCATGCCGGCTATACGATTTTTGTGGAAAATTTCGATGTCTCCAAATTCACTCCAAAGTGTCTGATTCGATGGATACACGTGAGACAACATCGCCAGAGGTGTACAGAAGTCTTAGGTAGGTCATATTGCGCCGCTATGGCAGTTGGAAGAAGAACGAGGAAAAACCTCAAATTTGACCATGCCGGCTATACGATTTTTTGTGGAAAATTTGGATGTCTCCAAATTCACTCCAGTGTGTCTGATTCGATGGATACACGTAAGAAAACATCGCCAGAGGTGTACAGAAGTCTTAGGTAGGTCACATTGCGCCGCTATGGCAGTTGGAAGAAGAACGAGGAAAAACCTCAAATTTAATCATGCCGGCTATACGATTTTTGTGGAAAATTTCGATGTCTCCAAATTCACTCCAAAGTGTCTGATTCGATGGATACACGTGAGACAACATCGCCAGAGGTGTACAGAAGTCTTAGGTAGGTCATATTGCGCCGCTATGGCAGTTGGAAGAAGAACGAGGAAAAACCTCAAATTTGACCATGCCGGCTATACGATTTTTGTGGAAAATTTCGATGTCTCCAAATTCACTCCAAAGTGTCTGATTCGATGGATACACGTGAGACAACATCGCCAGAGGTGTACAGAAGTCTTAGGTAGGTCATATTGCGCCGCTATGGCAGTTGAAAGAAGAACGAGGAAAAACCTCAAATTTGACCATGCCGGCTATATGATTTTTAGTGGAAAATTTCGATGTCTCCAAATTCACTCCAAAGTGTCTGATTCGATGGATACACGTGAGACAACATCGCCAGAGGTGTACAGAAGTCTTAGGTAGGTCACATTGCGCCGCTATGGCAGTTGGAAGAAGAACGAGGAAAAACCTCAAATTTGACCATGCCGGCTATACGATTTTTGTGGAAAATTTCGATGTCTCCAAATTCACTCCAAAGTGTCTGATTCGATGGATACACGTGAGACAACATCGCCAGAGGTGTACAGAAGTCTTAGGTAGGTCACATTGCGCCGCTATGGCAGTTGGAAGAAGAACGAGGAAAAACCTCAAATTTGACCATGCCGGCTATATGATTTTTAGTGGAAAATTTCGATGTCTCCAAATTCACTCCAAAGTGTCTGATTCGATGGATACACGTGAGACAACATCGCCAGAGGTGTACAGAAGTCTTAGGTAGGTCACATTGCGCCGCTATGGCAGTTGGAAGAAGAACGAGGAAAAACCTCAAATTTGACCATGCCGGCTATATGATTTTTAGTGGAAAATTTCGATGTCTCCAAATTCACTCCAAAGTGTCTCATTCGATGGATACACGTGAGACAACATCGCCAGAGGTGTACAGAAGTCTTAGGTAGGTCACATTGCGCCGCTATGGCAGTTGGAAGAAGAACGAGGAAAAACCTCAAATTTGACCATGCCGGCTATACGATTTTTAAGGAAAATTTCGATGTCTCCAAATTCACTCCAAAGTGTCTGATTCGATGGATACACGTGAGACAACATCGCCAGAGGTGTACAGAAGTCTTAGGTAGGTCATATTGCGCCGCTATGGTAGTTGAAAGAAGAACGAGGAAAAACCTCAAATTTGACCATGCCGGCTATACGATTTTTGTGGAAAATTTCGATGTCTCCAAATTCACTCCAAAGTGTCTGATTCGATGGATACACGTGAGACAACATCGCCAGAGGGGTACAGAAGTCTTAGGTAGGTCATATTGCGCCGCTATGGCAGTTGAAAGAAGAACGAGGAAAAACCTCAAATTTGACCATGCCATACGATTTTTGTGCAAAATTTCGATGTCTCCAAATTCACTCCAAAGTGTCTGATTCGATGGATACACGTGAGACAACATCGCCAGAGGTGTACAGAAGTCTTAGATAGGTCATATTGCACCGCTATGGCAGTTGGAAGAAGAACGAGGAAAAACCTCAAATTTGACCATGCCGGCTATATGATCTTTAGTAGAAAATTTCGATGTCTCCAAATTCACTCCAAAGTGTCTGATTCGATGGATACACGTGAGACAACATCGCCAGAGGTGTACAAAAGTCTTAGGTAGGTCATATTGCGCCGCTATGGCAGTTGAAAGAAGAACGAGGAAAAACCTTAAATTTGACCATGCCGGCTATACGATTTTTGTGGAAAATTTCGATGTCTCCAAATTCACTCCAAAGTGTCTGATTCGATGGATACACGTGAGACAACATCGCCAGAGGTGTACAGAAGTCTTAGGTAGGTCACATTGCGCCGCTATGGCAGTTGGAAGAAGAACGAGGAAAAACCACAAATTTGACCATGCCGGCTATACGATTTTTGTGGAAAATTTCGATGTCTCCAAATTCACTCCAAAGTGTCTGATTCGATGGATACGCGTGAGACAACATCGCCAGAGGTGTACAGAAGTCTTAGGTAGGTCATATTGCACCGCTATGGCAGTTGGAAGAAGAACGAGGAAAAACCTCAAATTTGACCATGCCGGCTATACGATTTTTAGTGGAAAATTTCGATGTCTCCAAATTCACTCCAAAGTGTCTGATTCGATGGATACACGTGAGACAACATCGCCAGAGGTGTACAGAAGTCTTAGGTAGGTCATATTGTGCCGCTATGGCAGTTGGAAGAAGAACGAGGAAAAACCTCAAATTTGACCATGCCGGCTATACGATTTTTAGTGGAAAATTTCGATGTCTCCAAATTCACTCCAAAGTGTCTGATTCGATGGATACACGTGAGACAACATCGCCAGAGGTGTAGAGAAGTCTTAGGTAGGTCATATTGCGCAGCTATGGCAGTTGAAAGAAGAACGAGGAAAAACCTCAAATTTGACCATGCCGTATATATGATTTTTAGTGGAAAATTTCGATGTCTCCAAATTCACTCCAAAGTGTCTGATTCGATGGATACACGTGAGACAACATCGCCAGAGGTGTACAGAAGTCTTAGGTAGGTCATATTGCGCCGCTATGGCAGTTGGAAGAAGAACGAGGAAAAACCTCAAATTTGACCATGCCGGCTATACGATTTTTTGTGGAAAATTTCGTTGTCTCCAAATTCACTCCAATGTGTCTGATTCGATGGATACACGTGAGACAACATCGCCAGAGGTGTACAGAAGTCTTAGGTAGGTCATATTGCGCCGCTATGGCAGTTGAAAGAAGAACGAGGAAAAACCTCAAATTTGACCATGCCGGCTATACGATTTTTGTGGAAAATTTCGATGTCTCCAAATTCACTCCAAAGTGTCTGATTCGATGGATATACGTGAGACAACATCGCCAGAGGTGTACAGAAGTCTTAGGTAGGTCATATTGGCACACTATGGCAGTTGGAAGAAGAACGAGGAAAAACCTCAAATTTCACCATGCCGGCTATACGATTTTTTGTGGAAAATTTGGATGTCTCCAAATTCACTCCAAAGTGTCTGATTCGATGGATACACGTGAGAAAACATCGCCAGAGGTGTACAGAAGTCTTAGGTAGGTCAAATTGCGCCGCTATGGCAGTTGGAAGAACAACGAGGAAAAACCTCAAATTTGACCATGCTGGCTGTACGATTTTTAGTGGAAAATTTCGATGTCTCCAAATTCACTCCAAAGTGTCTGATTCGATGGATACACGTGAGACAACATCGCCAGAGGTGTAGAGAAGTCTTAGGTAGGTCATATTGCGCCGCTATGGCAGTTGAAAGAAGAACGAGGAAAAACCTCAAATTTGACCATGCCGGCTATATGATTTTTAGTGGAAAATTTCGATGTCTCCAAATTCACTCCAAAGTGTCTGATTCGATGGATACACGTGAGACAACATCGCCAGAGGTGTACAGAAGTCTTAGGTAGGTCATATTGCGCCGCTATGGCAGTTGAAAGAAGAACGAGGAAAAACCTCAAATTTGACCATGCCGGCTATATGATTTTTAGTGGAAAATTTCGATGTCTCCAAATTCACTATAAAGTGTCTGATTCGATGGATACACGTGAGACAACATCGCCAGAGGTGTACAGAAGTCTTAGGTAGGTCATATTGCGCCGCTATGGCCGTTGAAAGAAGAACGAGGAAAAACCTCAAATTTGACCATGCCGGCTATATGATTTTTAGTGGAAAATTTCGATGTCTCCAAATTCACTCCAAAGTGTCTGATTCGATGGATACACGTGAGACAACATCGCCAGAGGTGTACAGAAGTCTTAGGTAGGTCATATTGCGCCGCTATGGCAGTTGAAAGAAGAACGAGGAAAAACCTCAAATTTGACCATGCCGGCTATATGATTTTTAGTGGAAAATTTCGATGTCTCCAAATTCACTCCAAAGTGTCTGATTCGATGGATACACGTGAGACAACATCGCCAGAGGTGTACAGAAGTCTTAGGTAGGTCATATTGCGCCGCTATGGCAGTTGAAAGAAGAACGAGGAAAAACCTCAAATTTGACCATGCCGGCTATATGATTTTTAGTGGAAAATTTCGATGTCTCCAAATTCACTATAAAGTGTCTGATTCGATGGATACACGTGAGAAAACATCGCCAGAGGTGTACAGAAGTCTTAGGTAGGTCAAATTGCGCCGCTATGGCAGTTGGAAGAACAACGAGGAAAAACCTCAAATTTGACCATGCTGGCTGTACGATTTTTAGTGGAAAATTTCGATGTCTCCAAATTCACTCCAAAGTGTCTGATTCGATGGATACACGTGAGACAACATCGCCAGAGGTGTAGAGAAGTCTTAGGTAGGTCATATTGCGCCGCTATGGCAGTTGAAAGAAGAACGAGGAAAAACCTCAAATTTGACCATGCCGGCTATATGATTTTTAGTGGAAAATTTCGATGTCTCCAAATTCACTCCAAAGTGTCTGATTCGATGGATACACGTGAGACAACATCGCCAGAGGTGTACAGAAGTCTTAGGTAGGTCATATTGCGCCGCTATGGCAGTTGAAAGAAGAACGAGGAAAAACCTCAAATTTGACCATGCCGGCTATATGATTTTTAGTGGAAAATTTCGATGTCTCCAAATTCACTATAAAGTGTCTGATTCGATGGATACACGTGAGACAACATCGCCAGAGGTGTACAGAAGTCTTAGGTAGGTCATATTGCGCCGCTATGGCCGTTGAAAGAAGAACGAGGAAAAACCTCAAATTTGACCATGCCGGCTATATGATTTTTAGTGGAAAATTTCGATGTCTCCAAATTCACTCCAAAGTGTCTGATTCGATGGATACACGTGAGACAACATCGCCAGAGGTGTACAGAAGTCTTAGGTAGGTCATATTGCGCCGCTATGGCAGTTGAAAGAAGAACGAGGAAAAACCTCAAATTTGACCATGCCGGCTATATGATTTTTAGTGGAAAATTTCGATGTCTCCAAATTCACTCCAAAGTGTCTGATTCGATGGATACACGTGAGACAACATCGCCAGAGGTGTACAGAAGTCTTAGGTAGGTCATATTGCGCCGCTATGGCAGTTGGAAGAAGAACGAGGAAAAACCTCAAATTTGACCATGCCGGCTATATGATTTTTAGTGGAAAATTTCGATGTCTCCAAATTCACTCCAAAGTGTCTGATTTGAGAACGAGGAAAAACCTCAAATTTGACCATGCCGGCTATACGATTTTTGTGGAAAATTTCGATGTCTCCAAATTCACTCCAAAGTGTCTGATTCGATGGATACACGTGAGACAACATCGCCAGAGGTGTACAGAAGTCTTAGGTAGGTCATATTGCGCCGCTATGGCAGTTGAAAGAAGAACGAGGAAAAACCTCAAATTAGACCATGCCGGCTATATGATTTTTAGTGGAAAATTTGGATGTCTCCAAATTCACTCCAAAGTGTCTGATTCGATGGATACACGTGAGACAACATCGCCAGAGGTGTACAGAAGTCTTAGGTAGGTCACATTGCGCCGCTATGGCAGTTGGAAGAAGAACGAGGAAAAACCTCAAATTTGACCATGCCGGCTATACGATTTTTGTGGAAAATTTCGATGTCTCCAAATTCACTCCAAAGTGTCTGATTCGATGGATACACGTGAGACAACATCGCCAGAGGTGTACAGAAGTCTTAGGTAGGTCATATTGCGCCGCTATGGCAGTTGAAAGAAGAACGAGGAAAAACCTCAAATTTGACCATGCCGGCTATATGATTTTTAGTGGAAAATTTCGATGTCTCCAAATTCACTCCAAAGTGTCTGATTCGATGGATACACGTGAGACAACATCGCCAGAGGTGTACAGAAGTCTTAGGTAGGTCATATTGCGCCGCTATGGCAGTTGAAAGAAGAACGAGGAAAAACCTCAAATTTGACCATGCCGGCTATATGATTTTTAGTGGAAAATTTCGATGTCTCCAAATTCACTATAAAGTGTCTGATTCGATAGATACACGTGAGACAACATCGCCAGAGGTGTACAGAAGTCTTAGGTAGGTCATATTGCGCCGCTATGGAAGTTGAAAGAAGAACGAGGAAAAACCTCAAATTTGACCATGCCGGCTATATGATTTTTAGTGGAAAATTTCGATGTCTCCAAATTCACTCCAAAGTGTCTGATTCGATGGATACACGTGAGACAACATCGCCAGAGGTGTACAGAAGTCTTAGGTAGGTCATATTGCGCCGCTATGGCAGTTGAAAGAAGAACGAGGAAAACCTCAAATTTGACCATGCCGGCTATATGATTTTTAGTGGAAAATTTCGATGTCTCCAAATTCACTCCAAAGTGTCTGATTCGATGGATACACGTGAGACAACATCGCCAGAGGTGTACAGAAGTCTTAGGTAGGTCACATTGCGCCGCTATGGCAGTTGGAAGAAGAACGAGGAAAAACCTCAAATTTGACCATGCCGGCTATACGATTTTTGTGGAAAATTTCGATGTCTAAAAATTCACTCCAAAGTGTCTGATTCGATGGATACACGTGAGACAACATCGCCAGAGGTGTACAGAAGTCTTAGGTAGGTCATATTGCGCCGCTATGGCAGTTGGAAGAAGAACGAGGAAAAACCTTAAATTTGACCATGCCGGCTATACGATTTTTGTGGAAAATTTCGATGTCTCCAAATTCACTCCAAAGTGTCTGATTCGATGGATACACGTGAGACAACATCGCCAGAGGTGTACAGAAGTCTTAGGTAGGTCACATTGCGCCGCTATGGCAGTTGGAAGAAGAACGAGGAAAAACCTCAAATTTGACCATATACGATTTTTGTGGAAAATTTCGATGTCTAAAAATTCACTCCAAAGTGTCTGATTCGATGGATACACGTGAGACAACATCGCCAGAGGTGTACAGAAGTCTTAGGTAGGTCATATTGCGCCGCTATGGCAGTTGAAAGAAGAACGAGGAAAAACCTCAAATTTGACCATGCCGGCTATATGATTTTTAGTGGAAAATTTCGATGTCTCCAAATTCACTATAAAGTGTCTGATTCGATAGATACACGTGAGACAACATCGCCAGAGGTGTACAGAAGTCTTAGGTAGGTCATATTGCGCCGCTATGGAAGTTGAAAGAAGAACGAGGAAAAACCTCAAATTTGACCATGCCGGCTATATGATTTTTAGTGGAAAATTTCGATGTCTCCAAATTCACTCCAAAGTGTCTGATTCGATGGATACACGTGAGACAACATCGCCAGAGGTGTACAGAAGTCTTAGGTAGGTCATATTGCGCCGCTATGGCAGTTGAAAGAAGAACGAGGAAAACCTCAAATTTGACCATGCCGGCTATATGATTTTTAGTGGAAAATTTCGATGTCTCCAAATTCACTCCAAAGTGTCTGATTCGATGGATACACGTGAGACAACATCGCCAGAGGTGTACAGAAGTCTTAGGTAGGTCACATTGCGCCGCTATGGCAGTTGGAAGAAGAACGAGGAAAAACCTCAAATTTGACCATGCCGGCTATACGATTTTTGTGGAAAATTTCGATGTCTAAAAATTCACTCCAAAGTGTCTGATTCGATGGATACACGTGAGACAACATCGCCAGAGGTGTACAGAAGTCTTAGGTAGGTCATATTGCGCCGCTATGGCAGTTGGAAGAAGAACGAGGAAAAACCTTAAATTTGACCATGCCGGCTATACGATTTTTGTGGAAAATTTCGATGTCTCCAAATTCACTCCAAAGTGTCTGATTCGATGGATACACGTGAGACAACATCGCCAGAGGTGTAAAAAAGTCTTAGGTAGGTCATATTGCGCCGCTATGGCAGTTGAAAGAAGAACGAGGAAAAACCTCAAATTTGACCATGCCGGCTATATGATTTTTAGTGGAAAATTTGGATGTCTCCAAATTCACTCCAAAGTGTCTGATTCAATGGATACACGTGAGACAACATCGCCAGAGGTGTACAGAAGTCTTAGGTAGGTCATATTGCGTCGCTATGGCAGTTGGAAGAAGAACGAGGAAAAACCTCACATTTGACCATGCCGGTTATATGATTTTTAGTGGAAAATTTCGATGTCTCCAAATTCACTCCAAAGTGTCTGATTCGATGGATACACGTGAGACAACATCGCCAGAGTTGTAGAGAAGTCTTAGGTAGGTCATATTGCGCCGCTATGGCAGTTGAAAGAAGAACGAGGAAAAACCTCAAATTTGACCATGCCGGCTATATGATTTTTAGTGGAAAATTTCGATGTCTCCAAATTCACTCCGAAGTGTCTGATTCGATGGATACACGTGAGACAACATCGCCAGAGGTGTACAGAAGTCTTAGGTAGGTCATATTGCGCCGCTATGGCAGTTGGAAGAAGAACGAGGAAAAACCTCAAATTTGACCATGCCGGCTATAAGATTTTTAGTGGAAAATTTCGATGTCTCCAAATTCACTCCAAAGTGTCTGATTCGATGGATACACGTGAGACAACATCGCCAGAGGTGTACAGAAGTCTTAGGTAGGTCATATTGCGCCGCTATGGCAGTTGAAACAAGAACGAGGAAAAACCTCAAATTTTACCATGCCGGCTATATGATTTTTAGTGGAAAATTTCGATGTCTCCAAATTCACTCCAAAGTGTCTGATTCGATGGATACACGTGAGACAACATCGCCAGAGGTGTAGAGAAGTCTTAGGTAGGTCATATTGCGCCGCTATGGCAGTTGAAAGAAGAACGAGGAAAAATCTCAAATTTGACCATGCCGGTTATATGATTTTTAGTGGAAAATTTCGATGTCTCCAAATTCACTCCAAAGTGTCTGATTCGATGGATACACGTGAGACAACATCGCCAGAGGTGTACAGAAGTCTTAGGTAGGTCATATTGCGCCGCTATGGCAGTTGAAAGAAGAACGAGGAAAAACCTCAAATTTGACCATGCCGGCTATATGATTTTTAGTGGAAAATTTCGATGTCTCCAAATTCAATCCAAAGTGTCTGATTCGATGGATACACGTGAGAAAACATCGCCAGAGGTGTACAGAAGTCTTAGCTAGGTCATATTGCGCCGCTATGGCAGTTGAAAGAAGAACGAGCAAAAACCTCAAATTTGACCATGCCGGCTATATGAATTTTAGTGGAAAATTTCGATGTCTCCAAATTCACTATAAAGTGTCTGATTCGATGGATACACGTGAGACAACATCGCCAGAGGTGTACAGAAGTCTTAGGTAGGTCATATTGCGCCGCTATGGCAGTTGAAAGAAGAACGAGGAAAAACCTCAAATTTGACCATGCCGGCTATATGATTTTTAGTGGAAAATTTCGATGTCTCCAAATTCAATCCAAAGTGTCTGATTCGATGGATACACGTGAGACAACATCGCCAGAGGTGTACAGAAGTCTTAGGTAGGTCGTATTGCGCCGCTATGGCAGTTGAAAGAAGAACGAGGAAAAACCTCAAATTTGACCATGCCGGCTATATGATTTTTAGTGGAAAATTTCGATGTCTCCAAATTCAATCCAAAGTGTCTGATTCGATGGATACACGTGAGAAAACATCGCCAGAGGTGTACAGAAGTCGTACGTAGGTCATATTGCGCCGCTATGGCAGTTGAAAGAAGAACGAGGAAAAACCTCAAATTTGACCATGCCGGCTATATGATTTTTTGTGGAAAATTTCGATGTCTCCAAATTCACTCCAAAGTGTCTGATTCGATGGATACACGTGAGACAACATCGCCAGAGATGTACAGAAGTCTTAGGTAGGTCATATTGCGCCGCTATGGCAGTTGAAACAAGAACGAGGAAAAACCTCAAATTTGACCATGCCGGCTATATGATTTTTAGTGGAAAATTTCGATGTCTCCAAATTCACTCCAAAGTGTCTGATTCGATGGATACACGTGAGACAACATCGCCAGAGGTGTAGAGAAGTCTTAGGTAGGTCATATTGCGCCGCTATGGCAGTTGAAAGAAGAACGAGGAAAAACCTCAAATTTGACCATGCCGGTTATATGATTTTTAGTGGAAAATTTCGATGTCTCCAAATTCACTCCAAAGTGTCTGATTCGATGGATACACGTGAGACAACATCGCCAGAGGTGTACAGAAGTCTTAGATAGGTCATATTGCACCGCTATGGCAGTTGGAAGAAGAACGAGGAAAAACCTCAAATTTGACCATGCCGGCTATACGATTTTTTGTGGAAAATTTGGATGTCTCCAAATTCACTCCAAAGTGTCTGATTCAATGGATACACGTGAGACAACATCGCCAGAGGTGTACAGAAGTCTTAGGTAGGTCATATTGCGTTGCTATGGCAGTTGGAAGAAGAACGAGGAAAAACCTCAAATTTGACCATGCCGGCTATATGATTTTTAGTGGAAAATTTCGATGTCTCCAAATTCACTCCAAAGTGTCTGATTCGATGGATACACGTGAGACAACATCGCCAGAGGTGTACAGAAGTCTTAGGTAGGTCATATTGCACCGCTATGGCAGTTGGAAGAAGAACGAGGAAAAACCTCAAATTTGACCATGCCGGTTATATGATTTTTAGTGGAAAATTTCGATGTCTCCAAATTCACTCCAAAGTGTCTGATTCGATGGATACACGTGAGACAACATCGCCAGAGGTGTAGAGAAGTCTTAGGTAGGTCATATTGCGCCGCTATGGCAGTTGAAAGAAGAACGAGGAAAAACCTCAAATTTGACCATGCCGGCTATATGATTTTTAGTGGAAAATTTCGATGTCTCCAAATTCACTCCAAAGTGTCTGATTCGATGGATACACGTGAGACAACATCGCCAGAGGTGTACAGAAGTCTTAGGTAGGTCATATTGCGCCGCTATGGCAGTTGGAAGAAGAACGAGGAAAAACCTCAAATTTGACCATGCCGGCTATATGATTTTTAGTGGAAAATTTCGATGTCTCCAAATTCACTCCAAAGTGTCTGATTCGATGGATACACGTGAGACAACATCGCCAGAGGTGTACAGAAGTCTTAGGTAGGTCATATTGCGCCGCTATGGCAGTTGAAACAAGAACGAGGAAAAACCTCAAATTTGACCATGCCGGCTATATGATTTTTAGTGGAAAATTTCGATGTCTCCAAATTCACTCCAAAGTGTCTGATTCGATGGATACACGTGAGACAACATCGCCAGAGGTGTAGAGAAGTCTTAGGTAGGTCATATTGCGCCGCTATGGCAGTTGAAAGAAGAACGAGGAAAAACCTCAAATTTGACCATGCCGGTTATATGATTTTTAGTGGAAAATTTCGATGTCTCCAAATTCACTCCAAAGTGTCTGATTCGATGGATACACGTGAGACAACATCGCCAGAGGTGTACAGAAGTCTTAGATAGGTCATATTGCGCCGCTATGGCAGTTGAAAGAAAAACGAGGAAAAACCTCAAATTTGACCATGCCGGCTATATGATTTTTAGTGGAAAATTTCGATGTCTCCAAATTCACTCCAAAGTGTCTGATTCGATGGATACACGTGAGACAACATCGCCAGAGGTGTACAGAAGTCTTAGGTAGGTCATATTGCGCCGCTATGGCAGTTGAAAGAAGAACGAGGAAAAACCTCAAATTTGACCATGCCGGCTATATGATTTTTAGTGGAAAATTTCGATGTCTCCAAATTCACTCCAAAGTGTCTGATTCGATGGATACACGTGAGACAACATCGCCAGAGGTGTACAGAAGTCTTAGGTAGGTCATATTGCGCCGCTATGGCAGTTGGAAGAAGAACGAGGAAAAACCTCAAATTTGACCATACCGGCTATACGATTTTTTGTGGAAAATTTCGTTGTCTCCAAATTCACTCCAGTGTGTCTGATTCGATGGATACACGTGAGAAAACATCGCCAGAGGTGTACAGAAGTCTTAGGTAGGTCATATTGCGCCGCTATGGCAGTTGGAAGAAGAACGAGGAAAAACCTCAAATTTGACCATACCGGCTATACGATTTTTTGTGGAAAATTTGGATGTCTCCAAATTCACTCCAAAGTGTCTGATTCGATGGATACACGTGAGACAACATCGCCAGAGGTGTACAGAAGTCTTAGGTAGGTCATATTGCGCCGCTATGGCAGTTGAAAGAAGAACGAGGAAAAACCTCAAATTTGACCTGCCGGCTATATGATTTTTAGTGGAAAATTTCGATGTCTCCAAATTCACTCCAAAGTGTCTGATTCGATGGATACACGTGAGACAACATCGCCAGAGGTGTACAGAAGTCTTAGGTAGGTCATATTGCGCCGCTATGGCAGTTGAAAGAAGAACGAGCAAAAACCTCAAATTTGACCATGCCGGCTATATGATTTTTTGTGGAAAATTTCGATGTCTCCAAATTCACTCCAAAGTGTCTGATTCGATGGATACACGTGAGACAACATCGCCAGAGGTGTACAGAAGTCTTAGGTAGGTCATATTGCGCCGCTATGGCAGTTGGAAGAAGAACGAGGAAAAACCTCAAATTTGACCATGCCGGCTATATGATTTTTAGTGGAAAATTTCGATGTCTCCAAATTCACTCCAAAGTGTCTGATTCGATGGATACACGTGAGACAACATCGCCAGAGGTGTACAGAAGTCTTAGGTAGGTCATATTGCGCCGCTATGGCAGTTGAAACAAGAACGAGGAAAAACCTCAAATTTGACCATGCCGGCTATATGATTTTTAGTGGAAAATTTCGATGTCTCCAAATTCACTCCAAAGTGTCTGATTCGATGGATACACGTGAGACAACATCGCCAGAGGTGTACAGAAGTCTTAGGTAGGTCATATTGCGCCGCTATGGCAGTTGAAAGAAGAACGAGGAAAAACCTCAAATTTGACCATGCCGGCTATATGATTTTTAGTGGAAAATTTCGATGTCTCCAAATTCACTCCAAAGTGTCTGATTCGATGGATACACGTGAGACAACATCGCCAGAGGTGTACAGAAGTCTTAGGTAGGTCATATTGCGCCGCTATGGCAGTTGGAAGAAGAACGAGGAAAAACCTCAAATTTGACCATGCCGGCTATATGATTTTTAGTGGAAAATTTCGATGTCTCCAAATTCACTCCAAAGTGTCTGATTCGATGGATACACGTGAGACAACATCGCCAGAGGTGTACAGAAGTCTTAGGTAGGTCATATTGCGCCGCTATGGCAGTTGGAAGAAGAACGAGGAAAAACCTCAAATTTGACCATGCCGGCTATATGATTTTTAGTGGAAAATTTCGATGTCTCCAAATTCACTCCAAAGTGTCTGATTCGATGGATACACGTGAGACAACATCGCCAGAGGTGTACAGAAGTCTTAGGTAGGTCATATTGCGCAGCTATGGCAGTTGGAAGAAGAACGAGGAAAAACCTCAAATTTGACCATGCCGGCTATATGATTTTTAGTGGAAAATTTCGATGTCTCCAAATTCACTCCAAAGTGTCTGATTCGATGGATACACGTGAGACAACATCGCCAGAGGTGTACAGAAGTCTTAGGTAGGTCATATTGCGCCGCTATGGCAGTTGAAAGAAGAACGAGGAAAAACCTCAAATTTGACCATGCCGGCTATATGATTTTTAGTGGAAAATTTCGATGTCTCCAAATTCACTCCAAAGTGTCTGATTCGATGGATACACGTGAGACAACATCGCCAGAGGTGTACAGAAGTCTTAGGTAGGTCATATTGCGCCGCTATGGCAGTTGAAAGAAGAACGAGGAAAAACCTCAAATTTGACCATGCCGGCTATATGATTTTTAGTGGAAAATTTCGATGTCTCCAAATTCACTCCAAAGTGTCTGATTCGATGGATACACGTGAGACAACATCGCCAGAGGTGTACAGAAGTCTTAGGTAGGTCATATTGCGCCGCTATGGCAGTTGGAAGAAGAACGAGGAAAAACCTCAAATTTGACCATACCGGCTATACGATTTTTTGTGGAAAATTTCGTTGTCTCCAAATTCACTCCAGTGTGTCTGATTCGATGGATACACGTGAGAAAACATCGCCAGAGGTGTACAGAAGTCTTAGGTAGGTCATATTGCGCCGCTATGGCAGTTGGAAGAAGAACGAGGAAAAACCTCAAATTTGACCATGCCGGCTATATGATTTTTAGTGGAAAATTTCGATGTCTCCAAATTCACTCCAAAGTGTCTGATTCGATGGATACACGTGAGACAACATCGCCAGAGGTGTACAGAAGTCTTAGGTAGGTCATATTGCGCCGCTATGGCAGTTGAAAGAAGAACGAGGAAAAACCTCAAATTTGACCATGCCGGCTATATGATTTTTAGTGGAAAATTTCGATGTCTCCAAATTCACTCCAAAGTGTCTGATTCGATGGATACACGTGAGACAACATCGCCAGAGGTGTACAGAAGTCTTAGGTAGGTCATATTGCGCCGCTATGGCAGTTGAAAGAAGAACGAGGAAAAACCTCAAATTTGACCATACCGGCTATACGATTTTTTGTGGAAAATTTCGTTGTCTCCAAATTCACTCCAGTGTGTCTGATTCGATGGATACACGTGAGAAAACATCGCCAGAGGTGTACAGAAGTCTTAGGTAGGTCATATTGCGCCGCTATGGCAGTTGGAAGAAGAACGAGGAAAAACCTCAAATTTGACCATACCGGCTATACGATTTTTTGTGGAAAATTTGGATGTCTCCAAATTCACTCTGATTCGATGGATACACGTGAGACAACATCGCCAGAGGTGTACAGAAGTCTTAGGTAGGTCATATTGCGCCGCTATGGCAGTTGGAAGAAGAACGAGGGAAAAACCTCAAATTTGACCCATGCCGGCTATATGATTTTTAGTGGAAAATTTCGATGTCTCCAAATTCACTCCAAAGTGTCTGATTCGATGGATACACGTGAGACAACATCGCCAGAGGTGTACAGAAGTCTTAGGTAGGTCATATTGCGCCGCTATGGCAGTTGGAAGAAGAACGAGGAAAAACCTCAAATTTGACCATGCCGGCTATATGATTTTTAGTGGAAAATTTCGATGTCTCCAAATTCACTCCAAAGTGTCTGATTCGATGGATACACGTGAGACAACATCGCCAGAGGTGTACAGAAGTCTTAGGTAGGTCATATTGCGCCGCTATGGCAGTTGGAAGAAGAACGAGGAAAAACCTCAAATTTGACCATGCCGGCTATATGATTTTTAGTGGAAAATTTCGATGTCTCCAAATTCACTCCAAAGTGTCTGATTCGATGGATACACGTGAGACAACATCGCCAGAGGTGTACAGAAGTCTTAGGTAGGTCATATTGCGCAGCTATGGCAGTTGGAAGAAGAACGAGGAAAAACCTCAAATTTGACCATGCCGGCTATATGATTTTTAGTGGAAAATTTCGATGTCTCCAAATTCACTCCAAAGTGTCTGATTCGATGGATACACGTGAGACAACATCGCCAGAGGTGTACAGAAGTCTTAGGTAGGTCATATTGCGCCGCTATGGCAGTTGAAAGAAGAACGAGGAAAAACCTCAAATTTGACCATGCCGGCTATATGATTTTTAGTGGAAAATTTCGATGTCTCCAAATTCACTCCAAAGTGTCTGATTCGATGGATACACTCCAAATTCACTCCAAAGTGTCTGATTCGATGGATACACGTGAGACAACATCGCCAGAGGTGTACAGAAGTCTTAGGTAGGTCATATTGCGCCGCTATGGCAGTTGAAAGAAGAACGAGGAAAAACCTCAAATTTGACCATGCCGGCTATATGATTTTTAGTGGAAAATTTCGATGTCTCCAAATTCACTCCAAAGTGTCTGATTCGATGGATACACGTGAGACAACATCGCCAGAGGTGTACAGAAGTCTTAGGTAGGTCATATTGCGCCGCTATGGCAGTTGGAAGAAGAACGAGGAAAAACCTCAAATTTGACCATACCGGCTATACGATTTTTTGTGGAAAATTTCGTTGTCTCCAAATTCACTCCAGTGTGTCTGATTCGATGGATACACGTGAGAAAACATCGCCAGAGGTGTACAGAAGTCTTAGGTAGGTCATATTGCGCCGCTATGGCAGTTGGAAGAAGAACGAGGAAAAACCTCAAATTTGACCATACCGGCTATACGATTTTTTGTGGAAAATTTGGATGTCTCCAAATTCACTCCAAAGTGTCTGATTCGATGGATACACGTGAGACAACATCGCCAGAGGTGTACAGAAGTCTTAGGTAGGTCATATTGCGCCGCTATGGCAGTTGAAAGAAGAACGAGGAAAAACCTCAAATTTGACCATGCCGGCTATATGATTTTTAGTGGAAAATTTCGATGTCTCCAAATTCACTCCAAAGTGTCTGATTCGATGGATACACGTGAGACAACATCGCCAGAGGTGTACAGAAGTCTTAGGTAGGTCATATTGCGCCGCTATGGCAGTTGAAAGAAGAACGAGCAAAAACCTCAAATTTGACCATGCCGGCTATATGATTTTTTGTGGAAAATTTCGATGTCTCCAAATTCACTCCAAAGTGTCTGATTCGATGGATACACGTGAGACAACATCGCCAGAGGTGTACAGAAGTCTTAGGTAGGTCATATTGCGCCGCTATGGCAGTTAGAAGACGAACGAGGAAAAACCTCAAATTTGACCATGCCGGCTATACGATTTTTGTGGAAAATTTCGATGTCACCAAATTCACTCCAAAGTGTCTGATTCGATGGATACACGTGAGACAACATCGCCAGAGGTGTACAGAAGTCTTAGGTAGGTCATATTGCGCCGCTATGGCAGTTGAAAGAAGAACGAGGAAAAACCTCAAATTTGACCATGCCGGCTATACGATTTTTTGTGGAAAATTTGGATGTCTCCAAATTCACTCCAAAGTGTCTGATTCGATGGATACACGTGAGACAACATCGCCAGAGGTGTACAGAAGTCTTAGGTAGGTCATATTGCGCCGCTATGGCAGTTGAAAGAAGAACGAGGAAAAACCTCAAATTTGACCATGCCGGCTATATGATTTTTAGTGGAAAATTTCGATGTCTCCAAATTCACTCCAAAGTGTCTGATTCGATGGATACACGTGAGACAACATCGCCAGAGGTGTACAGAAGTCTTAGGTAGGTCATATTGCGCCGCTATGGCAGTTGGAAGAAGAACGAGGAAAAACCTCAAATTTGACCATACCGGCTATACGATTTTTTGTGGAAAATTTCGTTGTCTCCAAATTCACTCCAGTGTGTCTGATTCGATGGATACACGTGAGAAAACATCGCCAGAGGTGTACAGAAGTCTTAGGTAGGTCATATTGCGCCGCTATGGCAGTTGGAAGAAGAACGAGGAAAAACCTCAAATTTGACCATACCGGCTATACGATTTTTTGTGGAAAATTTGGATGTCTCCAAATTCACTCCAAAGTGTCTGATTCGATGGATACACGTGAGACAACATCGCCAGAGGTGTACAGAAGTCTTAGGTAGGTCATATTGCGCCGCTATGGCAGTTGAAAGAAGAACGAGGAAAAACCTCAAATTTGACCATGCCGGCTATATGATTTTTAGTGGAAAATTTCGATGTCTCCAAATTCACTCCAAAGTGTCTGATTCGATGGATACACGTGAGACAACATCGCCAGAGGTGTACAGAAGTCTTAGGTAGGTCATATTGCGCCGCTATGGCAGTTGAAAGAAGAACGAGCAAAAACCTCAAATTTGACCATGCCGGCTATATGATTTTTTGTGGAAAATTTCGATGTCTCCAAATTCACTCCAAAGTGTCTGATTCGATGGATACACGTGAGACAACATCGCCAGAGGTGTACAGAAGTCTTAGGTAGGTCATATTGCGCCGCTATGGCAGTTAGAAGACGAACGAGGAAAAACCTCAAATTTGACCATGCCGGCTATACGATTTTTGTGGAAAATTTCGATGTCACCAAATTCACTCCAAAGTGTCTGATTCGATGGATACACGTGAGACAACATCGCCAGAGGTGTACAGAAGTCTTAGGTAGGTCATATTGCGCCGCTATGGCAGTTGAAAGAAGAACGAGGAAAAACCTCAAATTTGACCATGCCGGCTATATGATTTTTAGTGGAAAATTTCGATGTCTCCAAATTGAATCCAAAGTGTCTGATTCGATGGATACACGTGAGACAACATCGCCAGAGGTGTACAGAAGTCTTAGGTAGGTCATATTGCGCCGCTATGGCAGTTGAAAGAAGAACGAGGAAAAACCTCAAATTTGACCATGCCGGCTATATGATTTTTAGTGGAAAATTTCGATGTCTCCAAATTCAATCCAAAGTGTCTGATTCGATGGATACACGTGAGACAACATCGCCAGAGGTGTACAGAAGTCTTAGGTAGGTCATATTGCGCCGCTATGGCAGTTGAAAGAAGAACGAGGAAAAACCTCAAATTTGACCATGCCGGCTATATGATTTTTAGTGGAAAATTTCGATGTCTCCAAATTCACTCCAAAGTGTCTGATTCGATGGATACACGTGAGACAACATCGCCAGAGGTGTACAGAAGTCTTAGGTAGGTCATATTGCGCCGCTATGGCAGTTGGAAGAAGAACGAGGAAAAACCTCAAATTTGACCATGCTGGCTATATGATTTTTGGTGGAAAATTTCGATGTCTCCAAATTCAATCCAAAGTGTCTGATTCGATGGATACACGTGAGACAACATCGCCAGAGGTGTACAGAAGTCTTAGGTAGGTCATATTGCGCCGCTATGGCAGTTGAAAGAAGAACGAGGAAAAACCTCAAATTTGACCATGCCGGCTATATGATTTTTAGTGGAAAATTTCGATGTCTCCAAATTCACTCCAAAGTGTCTGATTCGATGGATACACGTGAGACAACATCGCCAGAGGTGTACAGAAGTCTTAGGTAGGTCATATTGCGCCGCTATGGCAGTTGGAAGAAGAACGAGGAAAAACCTCAAATTTGACCATACCGGCTATACGATTTTTTGTGGAAAATTTCGTTGTCTCCAAATTCACTCCAGTGTGTCTGATTCGATGGATACACGTGAGAAAACATCGCCAGAGGTGTACAGAAGTCTTAGGTAGGTCATATTGCGCCGCTATGGCAGTTGGAAGAAGAACGAGGAAAAACCTCAAATTTGACCATACCGGCTATACGATTTTTTGTGGAAAATTTGGATGTCTCCAAATTCACTCCAAAGTGTCTGATTCGATGGATACACGTGAGACAACATCGCCAGAGGTGTACAGAAGTCTTAGGTAGGTCATATTGCGCCGCTATGGCAGTTGAAAGAAGAACGAGGAAAAACCTCAAATTTGACCATGCCGGCTATATGATTTTTAGTGGAAAATTTCGATGTCTCCAAATTCACTCCAAAGTGTCTGATTCGATGGATACACGTGAGACAACATCGCCAGAGGTGTACAGAAGTCTTAGGTAGGTCATATTGCGCCGCTATGGCAGTTGAAAGAAGAACGAGCAAAAACCTCAAATTTGACCATGCCGGCTATATGATTTTTTGTGGAAAATTTCGATGTCTCCAAATTCACTCCAAAGTGTCTGATTCGATGGATACACGTGAGACAACATCGCCAGAGGTGTACAGAAGTCTTAGGTAGGTCATATTGCGCCGCTATGGCAGTTGAAAGAAGAACGAGGAAAAACCTCAAATTTGACCATGCCGGCTATACGATTTTTGTGGAAAATTTCGATGTCACCAAATTCACTCCAAAGTGTCTGATTCGATGGATACACGTGAGACAACATCGCCAGAGGTGTACAGAAGTCTTAGGTAGGTCATATTGCGCCGCTATGGCAGTTGAAAGAAGAACGAGGAAAAACCTCAAATTTGACCATGCCGGCTATATGATTTTTAGTGGAAAATTTCGATGTCTCCAAATTGAATCCAAAGTGTCTGATTCGATGGATACACGTGAGACAACATCGCCAGAGGTGTACAGAAGTCTTAGGTAGGTCATATTGCGCCGCTATGGCAGTTGAAAGAAGAACGAGGAAAAACCTCAAATTTGACCATGCCGGCTATATGATTTTTAGTGGAAAATTTCGATGTCTCCAAATTCAATCCAAAGTGTCTGATTCGATGGATACACGTGAGACAACATCGCCAGAGGTGTACAGAAGTCTTAGGTAGGTCATATTGCGCCGCTATGGCAGTTGAAAGAAGAACGAGGAAAAACCTCAAATTTGACCATGCCGGCTATATGATTTTTAGTGGAAAATTTCGATGTCTCCAAATTCACTCCAAAGTGTCTGATTCGATGGATACACGTGAGACAACATCGCCAGAGGTGTACAGAAGTCTTAGGTAGGTCATATTGCGCCGCTATGGCAGTTGGAAGAAGAACGAGGAAAACCTCAAATTTGACCATGCCGGCTATACGATTTTTTGTGGAAAATTTGGATGTCTCCAAATTCACTCCAAAGTGTCTGATTCGATGGATACACGTGAGACAACATCGCCAGAGGTGTACAGAAGTCTTAGGTAGGTCATATTGCGCCGCTATGGCAGTTGAAAGAAGAACGAGGAAAAACCTCAAATTTGACCATGCCGGCTATACGATTTTTTGTGGAAAATTTCGTTGTCTCCAAATTCACTCCAGTGTGTCTGATTCGATGGATACACGTGAGAAAACATCGCCAGAGGTGTACAGAAGTCTTAGGTAGGTCATATTGCGCCGCTATGGCAGTTGGAAGAAGAACGAGGAAAAACCTCAAATTTGACCATGCCGGCTATACGATTTTTTTTGGAAAATTTGGATGTCTCCAAATTCACTCCAAAGTGTCTGATTCGATGGATACACGTGCGCACAACATCGCCAGAGGTGTACAGAAGTCTTAGGTAGGTCATATTGCGCCGCTATGGCAGTTGAAAGAAGAACGAGGAAGAACCTCAAATTTGACCATGCCGGCTATACGATTTTTGTGGCAAATGTCGTTGTCTCCAAATTCACTCCAGTGTGTCTGATTCGATGGATACACGTGAGAAACATCGCCAGAGGTGTACAGAAGTCTTAGGTAGGTCATATTGCGCCGCTATGGCAGTTGAAAGAAGAACGAGGAAAAACCTCAAATTTGACCATGCCGGCTATACGATTTTTTGTGGAAAATTTGGATGTCTCCAAATTCACTCCAGTGTGTCTGATTCGATGGATACACGTGAGAAAACATCGCCAGAGGTGTACAGAAGTCTTAGGTAGGTCATATTGCGCCGCTATGGCAGTTGAAAGAAGAACGAGGAAAAACCTCAAATTTGACCATGCCGGCTATATGATTTTTAGTGGAAAATTTCGATGTCTCCAAATTCACTCCAAAGTGTCTGATTCGATGGATACACGTGAGACAACATCGCCAGAGGTGTACAGAAGTCTTAGGTAGGTCATATTGCGCCGCTATGGCAGTTGGAAGAAGAACGAGGAAAAACCTCAAATTTGACCATGCCGGCTATACGATTTTTTTGTGGAAAATTTGGATGTCTCCAAATTCACTCCAAAGTGTCTGATTCGATGGATACACGTGAGACAACATCGCCAGAGGTGTACAGAAGTCTTAGGTAGGTCATATTGCGCCGCTATGGCAGTTGAAAGAAGAACGAGGAAAAACCTCAAATTTGACCATGCCGGCTATACGATTTTTTGTGGAAAATTTCGTTGTCTCCAAATTCACTCCAGTGTGTCTGATTCGATGGATACACGTGAGAAAACATCGCCAGAGGTGTACAGAAGTCTTAGGTAGGTCATATTGCGCCGCTATGGCAGTTGAAAGAAGAACGAGGAAAAACCTCAAATTTGACCATGCCGGCTATACGATTTTTTGTGGCAAATGTCGTTGTCTCCAAATTCACTCCAGTGTGTCTGATTGGATGGATACACGTGAGAAAACATCGCCAGAGGTGTACAGAAGTCTTAGGTAGGTCATATTGCGCCGCTATGGCAGTTGAAAGAAGAACGAGGAAAAACCTCAAATTTGACCATGCCGGCTATACGATTTTTTGTGGAAAATTTGGATGTCTCCAAATTCACTCCAGTGTGTCTGATTGGATGGATACACGTGAGAAAACATCGCCAGAGGTGTACAGAAGTCTTAGGTAGGTCATATTGCGCCGCTATGGCAGTTGAAAGAAGAACGAGGAAAAACCTCAAATTTGACCATGCCGGCTATATGATTTTTAGTGGAAAATTTCGATGTCTCCAAATTCACTCCAAAGTGTCTGATTCGATGGATACACGTGAGACAACATCGCCAGAGGTGTACAGAAGTCTTAGGTAGGTCATATTGCGCCGCTATGGCAGTTGGAAGAAGAACGAGGAAAAACCTCAAATTTGACCATGCCGGCTATACGATTTTTTGTGGAAAATTTGGATGTCTCCAAATTCACTCCAAAGTGTCTGATTCGATGGATACACGTGAGACAACATCGCCAGAGGTGTACAGAAGTCTTAGGTAGGTCATATTGCGCCGCTATGGCAGTTGAAAGAAGAACGAGGAAAAACCTCAAATTTGACCATGCCGGCTATACGATTTTTTGTGGAAAATTTCGTTGTCTCCAAATTCACTCCAGTGTGTCTGATTCGATGGATACACGTGAGAAAACATCGCCAGAGGTGTACAGAAGTCTTAGGTAGGTCATATTGCGCCGCTATGGCAGGTGGAAGAAGAACGAGGAAAAACCTCAAATTTGACCATGCCGGCTATACGATTTTTTTTGGAAAATTTGGATGTCTCCAAATTCACTCCAAAGTGTCTGATTCGATGGATACACGTGAGACAACATCGCCAGAGGTGTACAGAAGTCTTAGGTAGGTCATATTGCGCCGCTATGGCAGTTGAAAGAAGAACGAGGAAGAACCTCAAATTTGACCATGCCGGCTATACGATTTTTTGTGGCAAATGTCGTTGTCTCCAAATTCACTCCAGTGTGTCTGATTGGATGGGATACACGTGAGGAAAACATCGCCAGAGGTGTACAGAAGTCTTAGGTAGGTCATATTGCGCCGCTATGGCAGTTGAAAGAAGAACGAGGAAAAACCTCAAATTTGACCATGCCGGCTATACGATTTTTTGTGGAAAATTTGGATGTCTCCAAATTCACTCCAGTGTGTCTGATTGGATGGATACACGTGAGAAAACATCGCCAGAGGTGTACAGAAGTCTTAGGTAGGTCATATTGCGCCGCTATGGCAGTTGAAAGAAGAACGAGGAAAAACCTCAAATTTGACCATGCCGGCTATATGATTTTTAGTGGAAAATTTCGATGTCTCCAAATTCACTCCAAAGTGTCTGATTCGATGGATACACGTGAGACAACATCGCCAGAGGTGTACAGAAGTCTTAGGTAGGTCATATTGCGCCGCTATGGCAGTTGGAAGAAGAACGAGGAAAAACCTCAAATTTGACCATGCCCGGCTATACGATTTTTTGTGGAAAATTTGGATGTCTCCAAATTCACTCCAAAGTGTCTGATTCGATGGATACACGTGAGACAACATCGCCAGAGGTGTACAGAAGTCTTAGGTAGGTCATATTGCCGCCCTATGGCAGTTGAAAGAAGAACGAGGAAAACCTCAAATTTGACCATGCCGGCTATACGATTTTTTGTGGAAAATTTCGTTGTCTCCAAATTCACTCCAGTGTGTCTGATTCGATGGATACACGTGAGAAAACATCGCCAGAGGTGTACAGAAGTCTTAGGTAGGTCATATTGCGCCGCTATGGCAGGTGGAAGAAGAACGAGAAAAACCTCAAATTTGACCATGCCGGCTATACGATTTTTTTTGGAAAATTTGGATGTCTCCAAATTCACTCCAAAGTGTCTGATTCGATGGATACACGTGAGACAACATCGCCAGAGGTGTACAGAAGTCTTAGGTAGGTCATATTGCGCCGCTATGGCAGTGAAAGAAGAACGAGGAAAAACCTCAAATTTGACCATGCCGCTATACGATTTTTTGTGGAAAATGTCGTTGTCTCCAAATTCACTCCAGTGTGTCTGATTGGATGGATACACGTGAGAAAACATCGCCAGAGGTGTACAGAAGTCTTAGGTAGGTCATATTGCGCCGCTATGGCAGTTGGAAGAAGAACGAGGAAAAACCTCAAATTTGACCATGCCGGCTATACGATTTTTTGTGGAAAATTTCGTTGTCTCCAAATTCACTCCAGTGTGTCTGATTCGATGGATACACGTGAGAAAACATCGCCAGAGGTGTACAGAAGTCTTAGGTAGGTCATATTGCGCCGCTATGGCAGGTGGAAGAAGAACGAGGAAAAACCTCAAATTTGACCATGCCGGCTATACGATTTTTTTTGGAAAATTTGGATGTCTCCAAATTCACTCCAAAGTGTCTGATTCGATGGATACACGTGAGACAACATCGCCAGAGGTGTACAGAAGTCTTAGGTAGGTCATATTGCGCCGCTATGGCAGTTGAAAGAAGAACGAGGAAAAACCTCAAATTTGACCATGCCGGCTATACGATTTTTTGTGGAAAATGTCGTTGTCTCCAAATTCACTCCAGTGTGTCTGATTGGATGGATACACGTGAGAAAACATCGCCAGAGGTGTACAGAAGTCTTAGGTAGGTCATATTGCGCCGCTATGGCAGTTGAAAGAAGAACGAGGAAAAACCTCAAATTTGACCATGCCGGCTATACGATTTTTTGTGGAAAATTTGGATGTCTCCAAATTCACTCCAAAGTGTCTGATTCGATGGATACACGTGAGACAACATCGCCAGAGGTGTACAGAAGTCTTAGGTAGGTCATATTGCGCCGCTATGGCAGTTGAAAGAAGAACGAGGAAAAACCTCAAATTTGACCATGCCGGCTATACGATTTTTTGTGGAAAATTTGGATGTCTCCAAATTCACTCCAGTGTGTCTGATTCGATGGATACACGTGAGAAAACATCGCCAGAGGTGTAAGTCTTAGGTAGGTCATATTGCAAATTTGACCATGCCGGCTATACGATTTTTTGTGGAAAATTTGGATGTCTCCAAATTCACTCCAGTGTGTCTGAGTCGATGGATACACGTGAGTAAACATCGCCAGAGGTGTAAGTCTTAGGTAGGTCATATTGCGCCGCTATGGCAGTTGGAAGAAGAACGAGGAAAAACCTCAAATTTGACCATGCCGGCTATACGATTTTTGGTGGAAAATTTGGATGTCTCCAAATTCACTCCAAAGTGTCTGATTCGATGGATACACGTGAGACAACATCGCCAGAGGTGTACAGAAGTCTAAGGTAGGTCATATTGCGCCGCTATGGCAGTTGAAAGAAGAACGAGGAAAAACCTCAAATTTGTTGGAAGAAGAACGAGGAAAAACCTCAAATTTGACCATGCCGGCTATACGATTTTTTGTGGAAAATTTGGATGTCTCCAAATTCACTCCAAAGTGTCTGATTCGATGGATACACGTGAGAAAACATCGCCAGAGGAGTACAGAAGTCTTAGGTAGGTCATATTGCGCCGCTATGGCAGTTGAAAGAAGAACGAGGGAAAACCTCAAATTTGACCATGCCGGCTATACGATTTTTTGTGGAAAATTTCGTTGTCTCCAAATTCACTCCAGTGTGTCTGATTCGATGGATACACGTGAGAAAACATCGCCAGAGGTGTAAGTCTTAGGTAGGTCATATTGCGCCGCTATGGCAGTTGGAAGAAGAACGAGGAAAAACCTCAAATTTGACCATGCCGGCTATACGATTTTTTGTGGAAAATTTGGATGTCTCCAAATTCACTCCAAAGTGTCTGATTCGATGGATACACGTGAGACAACATCGCCAGAGGTGTACAGAAGTCTTAGGTAGGTCATATTGCGCCGCTATGGCAGTTGAAAGAAGAACGAGGAAAAACCTCAAAATTTGAACCATGCCGGCTATACGATTTTTTGTGGAAAATTTCGTTGTCTCCAAATTCACTCCAGTGTGTCTGATTCGATGGATACACGTGAGACAACATCGCCAGAGGTGTACAGAAGTCTTAGGTAGGTCATATTGCGCCGCTATGGCAGTTGAAAGAAGAACGAGGAAAAACCTCAAATTTGTTGGAAGAAGAACGAGGAAAAACCTCAAATTTGACCATGCCGGCTATACGATTTTTTGTGGAAAATTTGGATGTCTCCAAATTCACTCCAAAGTGTCTGATTCGATGGATACACGTGAGACAACATCGCCAGAGGTGTACAGAAGTCTTAGGTAGGTCATATTGCGCCGCTATGGCAGTTGAAAGAGGAACGAGGAAAAACCTCAAATTTGACCATGCCGGCTATACGATTTTTTGTGGAAAATTTGGATGTCTCCAAATTCACTCCAAAGTGTCTGATTCGATGGATACACGTAAGACAACATCGCCAGAGGTGTACAGAAGTCTTAGGTAGGTCATATTGCGCCGCTATGGCAGTTGGAAGAAGAACGAGGAAAAACCTCAAATTTGACCATGCCGGCTATACGATTTTTTGTGGAAAATTTCGTTGTCTCCAAATTCACTCCAGTGTGTCTGATTCGATGGATACACGTGAGAAAACATCGCCAGAGGTGTACAGAAGTCTTAGGTAGGTCATATTGCGCCGCTATGGCAGTTGGAAGAAGAACGAGGGAAAACCTCAAATTTGACCATGCCGGCTATACGATTTTTTGTGGAAAATTTGGATGTCTCCAAATTCACTCTAAAGTGTCTGATTCGATGGATACACGTGAGACAACATCGCCAGAGGTGTACAGAAGTCTTAGGTAGGTCATATTGCGCCGCTATGGCAGTTGGAAGAAGAACGAGGAAAAACCTCAAATTTGACCATGCCGGCTATACGATTTTTTGTGGAAAATTTCGTTGTCTCCAAATTCACTCCAGTGTGTCTGATTCGATGGATACACGTGAGAAAACATCGCCAGAGGTGTAAGTCTTAGGTAGGTCA